>OZ004707.1:140209237-140419632 GCA_963924515.1 Vespertilio murinus
TTGAATTGTTTTTGTTTCTCTTCTTGGGATTCTGTTCCCTCGCTCCATCCCATCTGCCTTTTTTAAGTAGAGGGGTCACAGCTGGGCACAGTCCTCACGTGGGTCTGCCCGATGCAGAGCATTCGCAAATCGATTGCTTCCCAGGCTCTGCCTGTCTGACCTGCCTGAGCGTGCACACAGTGAGCCATTGTAGTCATGTTATTCAAGAAAGAAGAAAAAAAAAGCTGGTGGGGGCGGGGGGAGATCATCCTATTCCAAAAAATGACTACACTAGAGGAAAAAATAAATGACTTTGGTGGCCTCACCCAGTCTGGATACTTGCTTCAGGGAGAAAAATGCATTTGCTTTGTGGCTTGAAAAGTGTTCGTGTGTGTGTGTGTGTGTGTGTGTGTGTGTGTGTGTGTATTCGTGCTCGGGGCCTGTGTATTGCTGCGGAGTGCAGGCGTGGACCCTGCACTTAAGAACGGAAGACCCGCCCTCGGGTGCCAGTGGGAAATGAACCATTAAGTGTTCGATGTGTGCACTGGAGTTGAAGCCTGCAGGCAAAACCTTCCCAGCCAAGTGCTTTTAAAACCGTGAAAAGTGAGAAGCCACGGTGGGACCTTCAGAAATAAATTTGGTTTGGAGTCTGTGGTCCTGTCAGAGGAAGCTTTAAAACCCACCCATTGGGAGTGTAAAATGATACAGCCACTCTGGAACATCCATCAGCAGTCCCTCGAAAGGTTAAACTTAGAGTTAGCATGTCACTCGGAAAACTCGTTCCTAGGTGTACATATGTGTAGCCAAGAGAATTAAAAACATATTCTCAACAACAATAACAAAATGGACCTAAATGTTTACAGCAGCATTATTTGCGGTAGCCAACTAGTGGAAACAACTCACGTGTTCACAGACCCAGTGTGGTATGTCCATACAGCAGACTCTTCATTCAGCCAGCGGAAAGGACGAGGTGCTGACGCGTGCTGCAGTAAGGGGGGACCTCGAAACCATGGTGGCTGGTGAAAGGAGCCAGGCACACAGGCCACCTGTGATCTCACGGATGTGACGTGTCCAGAATAAGCAAACCCATGGCGACAGGAAGCAGATTCGTGGTTGCCAGGGACTTGAGGGTAGGAGGGGAATGGGGGTGACTGTTGAGGGGCCCTGGGACTTTTTTTTTTTTTGAGGTGATGAAATTGTTCTGGAATTAGGTAGTGGTGATGGTTGAACAGTCTTGTAACTATACTGAAAAGAAAACACACTGCTGAATTATATACTTCACAAGGGTTGATTTTATGGAACGTTGATTGTATTTTTAAAAAGATAATAGGACAGACAACACCAGTGTTAATTTGTAGATGGATCCCTTGCCTTTTTAAAATAATAATAATAATAATAATTTGTACCTCAAAAGCTTTCTTCAATGACTATGAGGCTTTTACCTGGCCTGGGAAATATGGTGCTGGTATTGCAAGATGTTGGTAGAAAGCGGCTGAGTTCTGACATTGAGCAAGGACTCTGGGTGGAGTGGGGACAGAGTGGGCTGGTTGCGAAGAAAACAGGGAACATCTGACTCAGTTCTTGCTCCACGAGCGGTCACTTGTTTTCGCTGCCGCTTAGAGACCCGCGTGTGTGTGTGGTATGTGTGCTTTCTGTCCATTCTGTGTGTTGATGTTTTTGCTGAGAAATTTAATTAGGCATTTGAGGTCCTCTTCCATGAACCACCTTACTGGCAAGCGTGTTTCTCTCGGACGCATTCTGAAGACGGAATGACTGGACACACACCCAAAATACATCCAGGCTCTGGGGTTCGTTTCCCCCCTCCCGCTCTTTTTTGACGCCTCTAAGTGGCATTGCCAGCCCGGCCGTCCTTGGATGCTGGTAACTCTGGCTTGTCCCTCAGCTGCCCTGCTTCCTTCTCCGTCGGCACATTTCCAGTACCTTTGAAGGAGGCAGACGCGCCTGCGGCATCCAAACAGTATTCGCCAGGTCTGATGCGGACTGACCGAGTGCATACCCCCTCCTTGTACTTTAGAATTGGCATCCCCTCTGCCAGAAAGGGCCTTCCACTGGTTCCTCTTCTGTCACCTCGTCCCAGATCTCCTCCTCCTCCTCCTCTTCCTCCTCCTCCTCCGCTCTGGGAACATGCGGTTTCACGTCGTGTTTGGGACCGCTGGCAGCTGAAGAGTGTGTAACGGAATCGGGGCGTCCCGTGAATACGCTCCGCGGTGTTAGCGTGGCTTTTGTGTGCAGCCCTGTTCCGAGGGGACTGGTGGCACAGACGAGTCACACGGAGGGGCTTCCCCGTCATGGGCTCCGTGTCCTCCAGGACTGAGAGGAGGCCCTGAGGTGACTGCTCCCCTCCCGGCGCTCCTGTCTCACTTCCTGTTTAGTAGAACCGGCGTGGTGGTGCTTGCCACCTCCTGAGAAGAGCAGGAGTCACTGTGGTCGCCCGTATTTCTCCACCCGTGTGTGTTGGGCTTCTTTTCAGAACCATTGAAACGTAGACCGAAAGGCACCTGAGAAGTAGCCCGGTCCTCCCTTCTCTTCATAGGCGAGGACGCCCGGTCCCACAGCTAAAGGCCGCACAGTGCCTGTCACTCGGTGCTTTGGCTCTCACGCCGTTGCCTCCTGGCTAAGTCGCCAAACGAACCGCCAGCACCCGGGAGGGGTAGACACTGCTGAGCCTTCAGCTTCCATTTTTCCCTGGACCAGTTACCCTTTCTGACAAACTTGAGGAACAAAACGTAGGTCTTTTGACTCTGGATTGTGGCTGGGAGGGCGTAAGTAGCAGGATTTTCCAGGAACTATGCTCTGAACTCAGAATTCCCCTAAGTTAGGAATAAATGGCCTTCACCCTCTCCTGTGGCTAACATCTGGGGCGTGAGGTGCGGAGAGAGCATTTTGAAAACGTCGTATCGTTGCTTTACCTCCCGCTCCATCTGTGCACTTGACTCATAAAAACACATTCAATCTCATTCTTCACCATATTATAGATAACGCCCCACCTAGTCTGCGAGACAGGCTACTAAATGCAGCATATGCATTCCAGGTACCCTCTCTGTGAGCGAAGGGCAGCTTTCCCTCCGGGGAAGGCACGCAGGAGGCACCCGCTTTGTATGGCAAGGAATGCCAGGTGGCGTGGTTGCCTGTCAGTTACCCCAGCCCGGTCCCTAGCAGCTTCCTTCCTTCGTCTCTGGCCAAACTCCGAGTGTCATTCCGTTTCTGACCGGAGCCACAGGTCAGGTCCTGAGGCCCCAAGAGGAGGGTCAGGGCGGGAGCCTAAACCTCCGTTCTCACTGCTGCCACCGCCGGTTTTCTTCTTAAGATTTCCTTCGGGGAAGCACTTCATGAAACAAGGAAGTGGAAGACCCGAGGTGTACCAGGGTCCCATCAGGACAGAGTGCAGCGGCGAAGGCATTCCCCTGCATCAGCCGTGGTTGCCTTCACACGCCCTCCGCCCCCTTTGAGCCCCTTCCCTCCACTGCTTTGCTCCAGATTGGGGACCGGCCTTCTGACACACTGACCCCGGGATCAGAGGATGGGAGAGGGGAAGATCAAAAGGAAGGCGGGCATCATGGAGGAAGAGGCATCGTGATTTAGGGACCGAAGAGTTTGACTGCCAACAGCGCTGTCCTCTTTAACCCGCCATGTCTCACAAAGGAGGAACGTGACAGTTCAAACCAACGGGGAGGGCGTTCTGCACACAGTGGATATGGATGTACTGACCTATGGAAGACGTCATCAGCTAGGGGTACCCCAGCGGTGAGGACTGGAGTTGAAGGACTCCTTGTGCGGGAGTTTGAGATTTTGAAACAGAGTGAGCTACCTCCCCGCCCGCCGAGTCCACGGCCCTGCCTGTGCCCCCTTCTCTCCCAAGTCACTTTTTAGTGGTGACTCAGCAATTACAACATTTTTTTATAGGGCCGTTGTCTTTTTGTAAAATCAGTGAAAGGCACTATGGGTTTGTGAGGGCTCAGACTATACATACGGTTAGACAATTGCAGATAATGATGTTGCTACTAAGAAAAGATTTTGTTTGGGGCCTCCGCTTTGGACATATTGTTCACCTACCCAAGTCAAGCGCTCTCTTCATTCATTTAATCACGTATCCATCAGCAACGGTCCCTGTGTCTGCCACGGGTCAGGCCCTGGGCGCTGGAGGTCCAGAGACAAGGACTGGGCTCAGTCCGGAAGAGATCCTCAGGTGGTTGGCGACACTGTGGCAGCCAGCAGCGGCAGTGAGGACCTGGGGCTGCCGCACAGCTGGGCAAAGGTGCCAGGGTGGGTCCCAGAGAAGGGCGTGGAAGGAAAACCAGGAAAGCAAAGGCAAAGAGCAGGTCGGCCAGAGGAAGTGAAAGGTAGACGTGTGAGGAGTGGCAAGAGTGGGGCTAATGCTAGAAACACGGGCAAAAACTAGACAATGAAGGAAGTCAGAAATTCCGGGAAGCATCCAGGGGCTTCAGGTAGGGGAAGAGAATCATGCTTCACAGCCGCCTTGGTGACCAGGTGGCTCGTGGGCCTGGGGCAGAGAGAGCGGGAGAGCTCCTGAGGCATGTGGACAGGTTCTGGATCGAGGCCGGGACAGCAGGAATCCAGGAGGGGGGCAGATTCCCATGACGGTGAGAAGGTGAACTCTGCAGTACCTGTTGGGGCTTGCAGGGTGAGGTGTCTGAACAGCGCCCTGGTCTGGACGGGCGACCAGGTGGAAGTGAAGTGGTGTGTCCCCTCCAGTAGGACAGCTTTAGGGTGCGGTGGCCGTGGCGTCTTGCATGAAGTCTGAAACATGCTAAGTCTGAGGTGCCGGTGAGCAGCCAAGGGATGTCTGCTGGCAGGTGGCGGTTCCAGACGGGAGTGCAGCAGGGGCGTGGGCGGGAAAGGAGATTTGGAATCATCAGCACACGGAGCTGTGGAAGACGTTTGCTTATTTTGTAAACATCAAGGGCGCACGACCAGCGCCGGCTTCATGGGTGCAAGACCGGGGCGCGTCACTCGGGCCTCCCTCTCGGAGGGCCCCACGATCGGTGTAAGGCTTTGCTGCCAGCGTTTAAAAATTCTTGTTAGCAAGAGGCCCTGGGTTCTTATTTTGCACGGACCCAGGAAACCATGCAGCCGGTCCTGCTCACAGTAGCCTGGCCCCGAGTATAGCAGGGGCTGCAGTGTTGAGCAAGACAGGCAGAGTTCTTGCCTTAGGAGTTAACCGGCTAGCGTGGAGGGCGGACAGTTAAGTCATCAGGAACAAAGTGTGATGTTCCTACATTAGAAGTACTGGGTAAGGGAACATGTCACAGTGTTTCCCAAAGTGTGGTAAGTGTACCCCCAGGGGTACGGGAAGAGTTTGGTGGGGGTACGCGTTGCACCGGAGTTTGGTGGGGATATGCACTGCACCGTGCTTAGCTGCGCCTAATTCTACGTTCTCATGAGTCAAGACAGTCTTGTGAGGCGTGAGATAATCCGGTGTGCAAATAAATGTTATTTATAATATAACGTTTATTTATATTTTATTATGAATAATTTTATTTTTCGTTTATTATTATTTTGTGTATGTACCAAAAAAAAAATATATATATATATATATTGATTGTTATTAAAATACATCCTCTTTTTTTTGACAAGGGGTACTCAGCATTACGAAAATTATAGAAGGTGTACACATATGTCAAAAGTTTGGGAAACACTGGTGTAGGAGATCCCTCTAATCCCCACCTTGGGGGTTAAGTTAGGAAACGGAGTGCCAGGGCGAGGGGAGAGGGGTGGGTGGGGGGGACAAACGGTGGCCCCTGGAGAGGTCAGAGGGAGTGTCCTGGGGAGGGAGGGAGACCAGGAGAATGAGTATTCCAGGCGCCAGGACTGCGAGAAACTGTCCAGTGCTGTCCCTGGGATGTAGCGTGTGGTCGCACCCAGTGGATACAGCAGCCAAGAGGCCGCTTGGTGACTCGGGAGAGCAACTGGGCAAAGGGAGGGGCAAGAATGAACCCCCCCTGAGGGGTCCACAGGCTCTGAGGTGGGCTTTGGGCTAGGAGGGTATCGTTTGTTTACTTCTGGTTTTGTTTGATTTACACACAAGGCGCCCTGCGCGTGGTGTTGAGCTCTGGCCGAGAGGCTGGGACTGCGGAGCGGGAGTGCCTGACGCAGGGAGGACCGAGGCGGGAGGGACCGAGGGGCTCGCTCCATAGCTGAGGGAGCAGGTGCGTTTCCGGGGAGGCCCCCCTGGCTCTGGGGCATCGACCCCGCTTTCCGTGTAAGTGAGCACCTGCTGCCTCTTAGTTCTTCTCTCTTTTTGCCTCCAATTCAAGGTAACGTTTCTCCTAAGTTGTCTCATCGGTTCCTTCTTCACTCAGCAACTGTTCACCCGGCTCATGCTGAGCGGCAGGCACATGCCGTGCGTTTGGAACAGAACAGACAGGCCCCCAAACTCCCCAGCGTGGGGCCCTGACCTGGGTGTGGCTCCCCCCCGAGGGTCCTCCCCAAGGACTCCCGCCGCCTCCTCTGGGTTGCTGACACCATCCCATCTCACTTCCCTTCTCTTTTCCAGTATCTTTTCCTTCCTCCCGAACACCCGCCTTTCCTACCGTGTTTCCCCAAAAATAAGACCTACTTCCTGGAAACATAATACATCCCCTGAAAATAAGACCTAGCGCATCTTTGGGAGCAAAACTTAATGCAAGACACTGTCTTGTTTTCGGGGAAACGGGGTAGTTTGAGCCTGGAAGCTGGAATCCAGGGGCCACGTAGAGAAAGGGACGAGAAAGAGTTAAGACTATTTTTAAGCAACGTTTTGAGACGGAAGGTTGCCTTTGGCACTGACTGCATAAGGACTTTCACTCCGGTCCCCCTAGTTCTCACGGCCCTTTGTGCTGCATTAAGTGGAGGCCCTAACCTAGGCCTTCCCTTCCCGCCTCTCCACCCTGCCAGACTCCCCGCTCCCAGCACCACCGTTCTCCACTGGCGATGAGGACAAAGGCCTTTGAATGGACTCACACCGGTTTGCGAATAGTGGGTGCCACTTTTTTTTTGGAGGGGGGGGGACACTGATTGCATTTCACAAGCGGCTCTTTAATGTGTCCTGCTTCTGGCAACATAATACAAAGGAGTGATGCAGATACCAAAGCCCGAGGCATCCCCTCCGCAGAGCTAGCCCCTTCGGTGTTCCCGTTTTCTCACCGTGTCCACCATGTTCTCCTTAGACCGAAACTTCTCTAAAGCCCCCAAGCTTTGTGTTGTCCTCTCCTCCCTCGCCTGCCCCCCTCCACCGGCTTCTATGGCAGCAGCCACTGGGCACAGGTGGGAAGGGGTTGGGGCGGGGTGGGCACAGCTGCGGCCATTTGTAGGGACCGGTTCTGAGTGTGGGAACAGCCTCTGGAAAAGGGGGGGGGGAGCCGTGCCGGGCCTTCTTGGCACGAAGAACGTGGCCTCCCCGGAGCCAACGCGGCGTCTCCTGGAGCTGAGCTGGGCACGGCGCGTCCTCGTGCCTCGGTGCGTCCACGGGCCTGTGTCTGTGGCCTTCCCAGGGGGGTGCCAGGCCTCCTCCCTGGCCGCCGGCTAGCAGGGAGCTTTGGGTTTGCACAGGATGCAGTTCCCAAGCCACTTCCACTTGTCATGGGATGGCAGCGTCCCGCCAGAGCCGGAGACTCGCTGGGAAGTGGCTGTCGGGAACACGGCAGAACGGGGTCAGAAAGGGGTCTGAGAACCGGGGGCCCCCGCCCGGAATGGGCCTCGGAGAGGCGGCTCCCCGGTTATGGGCCCGCAGCCCCTCCCTCCGTGAGACATCGGCTTCGGGGGCTCTGTTCTCTCAAAAGTCCGGGAGTCAGCAGTGGCTCTTGGACACATTTGGGGGGAGACATGAATTTACTGAACTTGCATGCAGGATGGGAGTGCATTTTCCTAGGCTCAGGATGTCACCCTGAAACTCAGGAGCCTCAAATCTGGGGCGTTTTCAGAGTCTGCTGAGCCTGCGGGTCGCTGGGATCTCACTATGATGCATGTTCTATACAGTAATCCCAGGGCAGCACCTGGGAGTCTGTTTTTCTAGCAAGTTCCAAGGTGAGGCCAGTGCTACTGGCTCGCGGACACTGAGCAGCCGGGATCCAGAGCTGTCCTGTCAACTGCATTACATACTGGCCACTGTCACTGCGTGGACTTAAAGCTAAATTAATTCAAATAAAATAATTCCATTTCTCGGCGGCACTGGCCACAGCTCACACGCTCAGTTCCCTGTGCCTCGGCCAGGTAGGGCTGCACAGATGAAAACATTCCCGTTGTCCCAGAAAGCTCCATTGGAGAATGCTCGTCTATAGTGAGCCCCTGTGGCTTCACCCATGTACGCACCCCTGTATTCACGGAGCATCTCCTAGGTGGTGGGTCCCAGAGCTGGGCATTCATGTGTGGGTCCAGCAAGCAGAAAAGAGGCACATGCGCTCACTGGAGTGTGATGTTCTCACAGAAATGACTCCTGCCATGTTGGTCACAAGGAACGTTGCCCTGGGGGGTGGAGGAGAAAGTCTCCCGCTGGCATTTGATGTGTGTTCTCAACCGAACACAGGACCGGGGCACCTGGGAGGTCGGCTACTGACCTTGCGCTTTCACCGTTGCAGGGCCATCATCGTCAGAAACGGAGAGATCATCCCCATGTCTTCGGAATTCACCCCCGAGACGGAGCGCCAGCGACTCCAGTACCTGGTAAGCGCCCCGTGGGTCTGGCAGAGCGCGCCGGCATTGGGGGGGGGGGGGCGCGCATCCGGGCTGTTGGGGGGGAGCACATAGCTCCTGACATGGGAGCGGGCCCACGGCAGCCGCACCACGTATGGTGCGAACTCCCCTCACACACCTTCCGATCACACGTCCCGCTCTGTGTGTGACAGCGCACGCCACCTCCGTGAATTTATCACTGCGGCTGGTTTTCTCCCATCTGTGACCAAGCGCAAGCTCTGTTTCTTCTTCTCCCCCCCTCCTCCGCCCCGCCCCCAGAGGACTAAATCTTCATAAAGTGTGATCACACTGAACTAAGGAACATCGCTGAGTCATGGGAAACCAGTTTTGTGGGTTTTTTTAAATTTTAAGTAGAAAGTACTAGGATGCTTTTGATGGAAACTCTCAGAAACCCCCGTGTCATTGTCTAAACAGTGAGGACATTTGGGCGGTCTCCAGCATTCGTGACCTAGAGGTTCAATGTCTGGGGAAGGGATTGCCCCTCTCCCTGTGCCAGGCTCGGGCTGGCTTTTGGTTGGATGGTGGCAGGTGGGATGCAGCCACTCCGGGCATTCCCTCAGGTGCAGGCGTGCCCGAGGGAAGGTAAAGGGTGACCCAGCAGCCCTGGCCTCTGTAGGCAGAGAGCGTCGCTCTGCTTCCTCCGTGGGGTGGTATGCGCCACAGGAGGCGCGGGGTTGAGGCGCGCAGACACCTTCTTCCTCGGCCTGCCGCTCGCTTGGATTTAATTTGCCCGAATCCCGAGGTGAGGAGGACGGCAGCCCGAGAGCCTGCTGCCTGGCCACTCAGGCCATGCCCGGGGGCGGTCTCCGTGCAGTGTCAGAAAATGTTTCTGCCCTGAAAATGAGTTCTCCACGTCGATCGCTCTCTTTGGGGTGAAACGACGAGAGGGCCGGAGGAGAGGGACCTGTTTGGCTTCTCAGAGCTTGGGAATCTTTGCTTCACTTGGAGATTGGCGTTTTCTGGACAACAGAACAGACATACTTCCCTGACCTCAAACGACAGGGGAAGGGGCAGGGTCAGCATCTCGGGTCAGTGGCTTCGCTCGTCCTCCTAGATGACTCTAGGTGGGGTGTCTTTGGGGGCTCGCTGTGCAGAGGGTTCTGTGGGTGAAGCCCCTCCTTGGCAGCCGGCTTTCTCTTTGGAGAGCACGGCCCTCTGGCTTAGACAAGAATCGATCCAGGCTCCCCCAGAGGGACTCGGTTTGGGTCTCGGCATTTCAGCAGGTGTGTCAATGGCCAGGATTTGACTACTTTGTTCGGTTGACAGCTTCCCTCAGTCTTCCCGTCTGACCTTTTCTTGGTTTTACTCGGTAAGTAAGCTCTGCTGCTTGGGGTAGCTCCCTGGTGCCTAACACAGCGGGCATCCGGCACCGACGTGGAGGCGTTTCCTCCCTCTTCACCAGCGATGGTTTTCTAACCTTCCTGAGGTTTCCAGGCAGGTGCACTGCCCCCAGGTTTGGGGGTGGGGGGCTCCGGCTGCCTGCACACCAGGACAGAGGAGGTACTGACGTCTAGATCGTGACCACACAGCACTTTCCCCGCCACCTTCCCCCGAAGCCTATCTCAGCAGCACCCGTGCCTCCCACTCCTTGATGGCAATGTGTCCCCTCCCTGCCCCTGAGTGGAAACTACCCTGTTTTCCCGAAAATAAGACAGTGTCTTATATTAATTTTTGCTCCCAAAGATGCACTAGGTCTTATTTTCAGGGGATGTCTTATTTTTCCATGAAGAAGAATGCGGTACACATTTATTGTTAAATGAAAATAAAGGAAATGTATTACCTGTATGCGGTACGGTAGTTGTCAACACAAACCAGACAAACTGTGAATCCTACAGTATCAAGAATTTACTCATTTATTCAATGACAATCATGGCATCATCTTCTGGAACGTCATCATAACAATCTAATTCCTGAATTTCCTGGTGAATTTCTTGTGACTCCGTTTCTTTCAGAATCAGTGGACCAAATCTCTCATGTTTAGCAATAGCACTGTCTTTAAATGAGTACTTCTTGTCAAGGTAGCCTGCTCGCAGTGCATTTGCAATGCAGCTGTCAGTGATTTTCTCCCATGAATTCTTCTTCACTCAAGTCACAACTCCTTGCAGTTTAGGTTTCACAAAGTTTTCACACTGATTTCTATCCATTTACACAGCAGTGACGTCAGGACTCTGAGTAACATCACTGTTGCTAGACACCAGTCGGGGCGGCCCTAGCGACCAGTTTATGGTAAATTAATTTTCATTCTGAGACAGAGCCTGGGGGCCTTATTTCCGGGGGATGCCTTATATTTCACTCAGAAGGAAACCTGTAAGCAGGTCTTATTTTCGGGGAAACACGGTAGTTCCTGAATTCCTGCTAGAAGCAATGGGTAATAATCCCAGGTTGACTTCTTAAATTTTGAAATAATTTCACATTTTCATGTTACAAGAATGATGAAAAACAAACCAAAAAAAAAAAAAAAAAGAACCCACCAAGCTCAAAACGTTGACATTTGAGGAGGGATCGGAGTGCTGACATGTTTCAGATTCCTGAGTGTCAGCGTCTATTTTGGGATGGCTTCAGCTCTCGGCTTTGTCACGCAACGAGGCTGTGATTTCAGCAAGGCCCTTTTCCAAGCCCCGCCTCGCCGTCTGCAATGGGCGTAGGAAACCTCAGGAGGCAGGTGTACGGGGTACGTGAAATCACACAGGAAAGTTCTTTTGTGGTACCCAGTACTCATTTGGTATTGTTTGGTGCATCCAAATCTTGATACTTCAAATCCTGCTGGCCCACAAACCACAGTAATATTTTCCTTCTTCTTTTTACTTAGTAATCACTCCTGATGTTTCTAAGAGTAACATGTGTTTTGGTGTCGCTCTTGAGCAATTAGTGTGGACATTATTAGTTCCCAGACCTGAGCCTCACGTCTGAATTTCTGAAAGGGAAGCACACTGCCCCCCTTCTCTTTAATCCTTGCTCCTAAACCAGGGAGGTTAATCCGTGAACCTCTTCTCCCCGACAACAGGAGCGCGAGTGACTAGGGTATGGAATATCCTGGTTGTCCAGTGCCGCCTTCTGTAGGCGTCTAAGAATGTACGCTTTGAAATGAACAAATCCAGTGATGTGGTAGTCACGTGACCGACGACGCAAATCTTTGTGAGGTATTTGAATTAGGGGGTTTGTAGCAGACAGTGACCTTGTGGTGAAATCTTTACAGTACTGAGAGAATTAGAATGTTTTTAGGGTGAAATCTTAAAAATGATATCAGTGTGACCTGGACTTCTCTCCGCCCAGCGCCAGCCTGGGCTGGGTGACCTAAGTCCTCCCCACCCCTCGGGATCTCTGCATCTCCTTTTCTCCTCAGTGGGATCATGGGGTGCTTCTCATGAAATAGTCATCATAGGTTCTGAAATTGGTAGGAGAAGTAATCCCGTAGTAACGTAAAATACACGACCGGCGTCCTCGGGTTACGTCGGGCTCGACGTACGTTGTTTCGTGGTTACATCATCATCTCCCATTTATTTATTAGAGAGAGAAAAAAGTTCCATCGTTTCGATGGATGTGCATACGTGCTTTATGTTTCTCATTATTTACTTACCACAAGTAACGGGTCAGGAATGGTTACCATTCCTTTAAACTTTTTCTACTGTTTCACTTCATTACTGCTGTGTGTGTGCTCCGTGTGAGTGACGTAAGTGGTTATGTGGGTGGATTCTGACTTACGGCGAAAATCACATTACGTCACTGTAGGAACGGATCTCCGAAGTAACCCGAGGACCTACTGTGTTTATCTTACAATTTTGAGTGCACTGAATTTTACCCGATTCATTTTTTTTTTTTTGAAATATTTTTCTGGAACTACTTGTGAAGCAGTTCAGTGTAATGACAGCTGTCTCCTTTACACAGTTTAAACAAATGAGTGCATAGCTGGGGAGTTAACAGTGTAGGTCAAATTAAATTTTATTTTTATGAGGTGTGAAGAAACACGATAGAATTATTAAAACTTCTAGGTCCTTCGAGGCGTGGTTTGAGCAGCTGTCTGCAGCCCCGGGGCTGTTTGACTAGTAGAAATGGTTAAGGATTTTCTTGGACGGAGCGGGGGGCTCGGAGCCTTTGGTACTTGGACCGTTTGCGTCCGTGTGCCCAGGAATGGCCTTGGTGTGCCCGGTGGGGATTTGGGGGATTTGGGGGCTGGAAGCAGATGACGGGGTGATGGATGCGGCAGGCACGTTCGTTGTGTTTGGTCCGGCATGCTGACCTCGAGGGCCCTTCCTGCATCTCCCAGGGTAACGTGAACCTGGCTCCGTGGATTCCTGGGCTGGCGATGAATCGAGCAGGCTGTGGGTGTGACGTGTTCACACAGAACGTGGCAGGTGCGTGATGAAGGGGCCGGGCCGACGTCTGCCCCCGCAGCTGGGGAGGGCTGATGGCCCCAGAGTCAGGAGTAAGTCTTGCTCTTCTGCGGGGCTTTGTTTTTATTAATGTTTCCCAGGGGGTTGAAATGAAACACGAAGGGGTCCAGCAAACTACACAGAGCGTGTGGGTGGAGCCAGGGCCCCGATAGGCGGGAACGCGGTCCGCCCCATAAGCATTTCTCCGCAGAGCTCACCGTAGGCGTGAGGACTGCGGCTCCCCTTCCCTTCCGCTGGGCGTATTTTAAACTCTGATCGGATTGCGTTAAGATGTGCTGGTGCCATCAAACCTTCAAACAGCGTACTTCTGTCCTCGGGGGCGCTCCAGCCCCACAGCTGTTGTTTCACCAGGAGCAGCATAAGGTAGAGAGAGAGTGGGTCTCATGTACGCATTTGGCTCGCCACGTGCAGTGTTATCTGACATGATTTCTGTGGTGTCCTCGCACCTGCCCCAGCCTCCTACACCGCGTCTGGCTCTTCTGTCGGCCAAGTGGTTCCCCAGTGCTAGGTTCACCTGGGTTTCAGAGTTATCTTCCAAAAAGTACACTCCTTCCCTGGGCCTGAAGTTGCTTTGAAGACAGGATGGCTCAGCGATTGGGCATTGACTTAGGAACCAGGAGGTTGTGGTTCAATTCCCCAGTCAGGGCACATGCTCAGGTTGCAGGCTCCATCCCCAGTGTGGGGTGTGCAGGAGGCAGCCAATCAAGGATTCTGTCACAATTGATGTTCCTCCCTCCCTACCCTCCTTTTCTCTTTGAAATCAATTATATATATATATATATATATATATATATATATATATATATATATATTTTTAATTTTTTTTTAAAAAAAAAACAAACAAACACGGGGCTATAATCGGGAGAATGAAGTATGCTAGTGAGTAAATGTGATAGACCTGCCACCTCGACATCACACCTGACCTTGAGAGCGGGTGGTCACATCTGAGAGTCTGGCTTCCCTCATCCGGAAGCGACTTCACCGCAGCTTTGCTCTGTTCGATGAGTGAGTGGTGGAAAACGTCGCTCCAATCCCCACTGAACCCCCTTTCCAAGCTGCATATGAGTTTCAGAATGTCCAGTGGGAAACATGGCAGGCTACGTAGTTGACATTTTTTATATTGACCGTAGATCCCACTGGTTACAAGAAGCCAGGCTGTTAGAGCACCAACGGGCGCAGCCCCGGCGTCTGGAGGCACATCTTCCGTGTGGCTGCCGGGACCCCCCTGCCTGGCTCCGGGGAGACGCTGAGACACTCACCCTCATCGTTGAACCCCGCCACTTCCAGAGCCCTGGTTTTGAAAATGAGTATAGCCGAAACCGGTTTGGCTCAGTGGATAGAGCCTCGGCCTGTGGACTGAAAGGTCCCAGGTTCGATTCCAGTCAAGGGCATGTACCTTGGTTGTGGGCACATCCCCAGTGGGGGGTGTGCAGGAGGCAGCTGATCGATGTCTCTCTCATTGATGTTTCTGGCTCTCTATCCCTCTCTCTTCCTCTCTGTAAAAAATCAATACAATATATTTTTTTGAAAATGAGTATAAAGGGACGTTTTGTTTATTCCAGGTTGGGCTGAGTCAGAGACTTAATGCCGAGGTATGATGAACCTACTCTGTAGACCTAAGAAGGTACATTCCATGTGGCAGAACACAATCAGCATGAGAATGCATCCCTAAATTTTCTTCTTTAAGAATAAATTCGTCTCTTTGGCACTGTTGCTACCCACATACACTGTTTAGACTCTCTAAAACCCCCTGTCCCTCTGCCCTACATTCTGAATAAAAAGTTGGGCCCATACGGTCAGAGCCATCTGCCCACAGGGTCCCTTAAGAACTGCCCGGTGTAGCCGAAACCGGTTTGGCTCAGTGGATAGAGTGTCGGCCTGCGGACTGAAAGGTCCCGGGTTCGATTCCGGTCAAGGGCATGTACCTTGGTTGCTGGCACATCCCCGGTAGGGGTGTGCAAGAGGCAGCTGATCGATGACTCTCTCTCATCGATGTTTCTAACTCTCTATCCCTCTCTCTTCCTCTCTGTAAAAAAAATCAATAAAATATATTAATAAAATAAAAAAAAGAACTGCCCGGTGTAAAGCAGCGAGGTAATATCGTGCCCCTTTAAATAAGGTCAAGTCCGTTCTGCTTTGAGAGGTAGGTGGGCTTCACTGAGGCTCTCCAGGCAGACGCTGACCTGGCTGTCACATGTGCTCTGTGCCTCAGGGGCTTCCTCTGTGACGCAAGGTAATTGCCGGACCCTCCCAGGAGGGGGTGAGGATTAATGGGTTACTACTGCAAAACGTGTAACGCGCTTACAACAGTGAATAGATCAGAGACCAAATAAAACCTCTTCGTTTTCAAATCTAACTGTACAGGAAGGACTTTTTCATCATGGCCACCCTGCCATTGGGATCACGTCTGGGGCCTTTTATATAATGTCTGAGTTCCATCTGCATATGCAGACAGATATCCCAGATATGTGGGCATATCCTTTTTTTTTTGGCTGACATGAGTGGTTCTTTCTTCAAATGAATGTCCTTCCTCCGGATTTTACTTAGGAAGAAAAAGTGTTAGGCAAATGTGTATAGAAACCTCATGTATTTTGTGGGGATGAATAGTTTTTACCCCTTATTCTGTGCATTAAACTGTGTAGCGTTGACAGATCTAGGCAGTTTTGTGTAACAGGTCCGTTTGAATACCAGTTTCCATTGGGGATTCTTTATCGTAAGACAGAACTTTTACGATTTGAGTTATTTCAGGGGCTTGCTCCTTCCCTCTGGTCGATCCCATGCAAAACTTAAACGTGAACCTTTCTTGACATCCACCTACACCAGACAGAATTTCATCAGCATTCAGTTCGATCATAGCATAGCTACAAGCTTGGCTCTTATTACTTTGAGATTTCTAAGGACAAATTAAGACTGAGAAAATTCTTTAGGAAAGAGTGTAACCCAGCCGTGGGCAAACTACGGCCCTCGGGCCAGATCTGGCCCATTCATCTGTTCTATCCGGCCCTCGGAGCCGAAAGAGTGGAGGGTTCTCTTGCTCTCCCCTCCGCTCCTTCACCAGCAGCCCAGGATGAGAGTGCCAGCATGGTCAGGTGGCTTTTGTTCCGGCCCTCCGGTCCAGTGTAAGAACCCATTGTGGCCCTCGAGTCAAAAAGTTTGCCCACCCCTGGGACTCTAACCCATGCATATTTAGATCTCAGCCATTTCACCTTTGTCTTCCTCCCTTCCACTTCGGCTTCCCCTTCCTCCTTCCCTCCCTCCCTCCCTCCTTCCCTTCTTCCCTTCCTCCCTCCCCAAACCAAAATACTCCTCTCTGCCCTGTAAGCCGGGCAGGCAGCCTGGGCTCAGGAGGAACCGCCCTGTGACGTTAGTGTGACTGTTAGTGGTCACAGCGGTTTGGCTGACGTAATTAATTTCATTTCATCTGTGACCTCAGACTTTCTCTCGTGATAAATCATCTTGAGATGGATGACTTCCAGTTCTCCTCTCCTGTAATCTGACGGGGTTTATTCCCCCTTAAGGGCTAAAAGAGGATAAATTGCTTAATTATTTTAAAGATTTGTGTTGAACACTGAAAACCCTCATTTTGATAACTTCCAAATACTGAGAGGCCTGAAGATTTATTTTTTTTAATGGACGCAGATGAAAGTTTTCTAGCTAGAGGCCTTGACGAAGCATTCCCTGTGACGGAATCTGCTCTCTCATTTGGCACGAGTGTTTTTACTTCCTGTACTCTGCTGATGGGAGTGGAAATGGGGACAGCTACTTTGAAAAGGGGGTTGGCAGCGACCATGAAAGCTGGACAGTCCCTCCTAGTAACAGCTAGGTGTGTACCTAAGCGAGGTGTGCCCAGGCGTCACCAGGAGACTAGAACGTGCACACGCACGGCACTGTCTGTACCAGCGCAGACGGGCACAGCCCAGGGCCCGGGAGCAGGACGGGCAGGTGGATGCGGCAGTCACGGTGAACACGCCGCAGTGCACACGGTGACAGGGGTGGACCTCACAGGCCTCACGGCCAGCGCGGGGGCTGCCCCTGGGGTTCCGTAGGGATAGAGAGTCGGCAACACCAGCCTGGAGGATAGGATCGCGCTTCCCTTTGGGGAGCCCCAGGGATCAGGCGGGATCCCGACCCCAGGGTGCTGGCAGCGCTCTGTTTGATCTGGGTGCCAGTGCCATGAGTGTGTTCAATTTGTGAGAATTCATCAACCTGCACACACATGACAGAGCACCTTACTGTGTACCTATGTATTTTTTTTTCATTGAAAAGTCTTTATAAATAGTACTTTCAGCCGAAACCGGTTTGGCTCAGTGGATAGAGCATCGGCCTGCAGACTGAAGGGTCCCGGGTTGGATTCCAGTCAAGGGCATGTACATTGGTTGCGGGCACATCCCCGGTGGGGGGTGTGCAAGAGGCAGCTGATCGATGTTTCTAACTTTCTATCCCTCTCCCTTACTCTCTGTAAAAAATCAATAAAATATATTTTTTGCCGAAGCCGGTTTGGCTCAGTGGTAGAGCGTCGGTCTGCGGACTGAAAGGTCCCGGGTTCGATTCCGGTTAAGGGCATGTACCTTGGTTGCGGGCACATCCCCAGTAGGGGGTGTGCAGGAGGCAGCTGGTCGATGTTTCTCTCTCATCGACGTTTCTATCTCTCTCCCTTTCTCTCTGTAAAATATCAATAAAATATATTTTAAAAATAAATAAAATAAAATATATATTTTTTTAAAAAAGACCTTTCACTGTATTGAGCTGTGCATTGCCCTTTGCAGGAAGGGCCCTCCTTGGTGCCCTGCAGGAGCCAAGGTGAGCGGCAGACAGGATACCCTCCTGCCACCTTGCCCCTCCACACCGGCCACTTCCTGCCTCCTTGTATCTGCTCTTGCTGCCCACGCCCCGGAGCCCTTGCTTGACCAACTCCCAGATCCTTGTCCGATTCCCTCCCTATTCTTGGTCCCTTAACCCTGGGGACATCTCCGTGTCTCCTCAGTCTCCCCCACGGTTGTGTGAGCTCTGACCAGAGGACCCTCTTCTGTTATTCTCTGAATTCTTAGCCCCCGGTGCCTGGCCCGCTCAGGAGCTCGCGTGTTAGATGCACACATTCCTTTGGCTTGGTACCCCCAAACCTGGGATAGTCCCCTCACTGGCCGGCACCACTCGCTGGCAAGCTGACCGCAGGCGTCAGGAATAAAGGCTCTCTAAGTAAGGGTTTGCTGAAAGTTATGCCAGGCACTAGAGTTGTAGCTAAGGTCTTAAAAATAATAAACATGTGCCGAAACCAGTTTGGCTCAGTGGATAGACCATTGGCCTGCAGACTGAAGGGTCCCAGGTTCGATTCCAGTCAAGGGCATGTACATTAGTTGCGGGCACATCCCCAGTAGGGGGTGTGCAAGAGGCAGCTGATCGATGTTTCTCTCCCATCGATGTTTCCAGCTCTCTATCCCTCTCCCTTCCTCTCTGTAAAAAAAATAAATCAATAAAATAAAAAATAAAAATAATAATAAACATGTTTAAGAGTGGCTTCTATTACATCCAATGCAGATGTTTCTGTCAAATGAATGGCATCACCAGAGAGGAAAAGAAAAACTATATGCAGCATATCAGCTGCATAAGGAATGTTTAGGAGAGTGTCCGGAGTTTTTACTTGGATTTCCATCCGGTTAAAGTGCACATTTTTAACAGGCCTGCATCCCTATGAAATGTACTTTGGGAAGGGGCTGTCGTCACATGGACATCCTGGTGAGCTGCCCAGGTGTGAACAGCAGAGTAAAACATGTGAAAAGTGTTCAGGAATCTTACAAGTTTGGAATCGGTTAACCACCAGGTTTTATGGTAGAAAAGAACCTCACAAACTCCTGCTTCCAGACTTTGCAGACTTTAAACTTTGCATATGTTGCTTACATTGAGTTAGGAATAAAATTACTTTCTACATTCAAGATACCCAACATGCTGACTTGAGCGATACTTGCCACAGAGCCATAGACCAGCCACGTCACTGATTCCAGGCAGGCCTTGAGACGACGTTTGTGGGTTCCCAAGTTGTGGGGCCGCTCTGCTTCTGAGAACAAATGTCCCCGGGCCGGCCTGTTGGGGAGCAGCGTGCTCCTGCACCCCCGCATTGGAGCTGGCCCCCACCCTGGCTGGCCCTTCCCTTAGCTTTCCTTTGGATGATTGGAGTAAGAAGGGGCAGTGAAGCTCCTCTCAGCAGTTTTCTAAAAACCAAGTTAAACCGTGTTCTCAAAAAAACATTTGTTTTAGTGTGTGTTTTTTAAACAAAAGTAATCTATGTCCAATGGTAGAAATATTTGCGGATATGAGTAAGTTAGATAGAAAGCTGTCCTAACATGCTGTGATATTCTGATGAGTTTATGTACATCTATCAACCCTATACGTACGTTGAAGCCCTACCCGCGGTGTGCTGACTTTGGAGGTGGGGCCTTCACAGAAGGAAGGAGGTTAAATGAGGTACCAGAGTGGGATCCTGCTCTGATGGGTTAGCATCCTGACAGAGGGAGACCCAGAGAGCCGGACTCTCTCCCCAGGAGTGCACAGGGGGCGGGCCATGTGAGTGTGCAGGGAGAAGGCTGCGGCCTGCAAACAAGAAAGAGAGCCCTCACCAGCCAGCCAATCTACTGGCACCTCGATCTTGGACTCCCCAGCTTCCAGAACCGGGAGAGACAAGTTTTTATTGTTTAAACCCTCCACTGTTTTGATGTAACAGCTAAGCTTACGAGGACAGACCGTATGTGTAAACTCTCTTAAGGATGGCGATGCATGAATACGCAGAAGTGCACTTTCCTCTGCAAACCAACGAGTGTGTCCTGTTATGTTTTAGCGTCTCTTTTCATTCGTCAGCCACCTGTTTTCTCTGCCTGTACTTAGCTCTTGAGTTGTTGTTTTCTTTGACACCAGTAACTCTATCATGTCTGACACATGCAACAGTCATGAGTATGGAAAGTGCTGGTAAAAAAGGAGGTCTATAATTAGGATGTGGATGGCGATATTTAAACACACACACACACACACACACACACACACACACACAGTAAAAACATGTCAGAGGGACCCATGGAAAACACAGATTCTCCAGCAGGCCATGGCTGTAATGGGCACCGTATCATGCACCATGTGAGATACGCTGTGGCAGTTAGCAAGACAGGAAGAAAAGTAACCGTAGCGATAGAGAAATCTAAGGGGGTGGCGTCGGTATGGTGGGGGCTGCACGTCACAGTGTCCTCAGAGCCAAGACACCCACTCTTCCCTTTCTGACACATCTGACGCGGGGGGCAGGGTGTGTTTTGCTGGATTGCTACTGTCAGCCAGATGGCAGGCACGACCTTGGCGTCACCCCCTGGGCATGTGCAGACAGCAAAAGAGCAGCCCCAAACCTGTGGGGACAGGCGGGAGCCCCGCTGCTCAGAAGAAAGCCCTGCAGACAAAGGCGAGGCACTCTTTGAACCTTCGGGGATCCAACTAGCTGTGCACAGGCCAGGCTGGGAGGCAGCACTGCGACTGGCTCGGCCGCATTCCCAAAGCCGAGGCAGAAGTAAGCTGGCTCTAGCTCACTGCAGAGCGGACTTCAGAACCCCGCCCCCCAGGCCGGAAGCTTGTCGTTCTTCTGTGGGTTATGCAAGAAACGCTGCCTCGCCAGCGCTCCCACGGAACTCACACCACCATCGCGTGGAAAAGCGTGGACCTGAGTGATTCAGAGTTGACAGCTGACGTGCTGGGTTCTCAGAGTGAAAAGGGTTTGGAAGACCTCAGCCAATACACGTCACTTGTATATTCCTTTTCAAACATACGCGATTGTGGTAGATAACAAAGGCTTGTCGGAGTGGAAAGAGCTCTTTCAGAAAGAATAAAATAAAAATTTGAGGTAGTAAGGAAGCAGCATGCACAGTTTAATTGGCAGCCTTTCCCCTTAGAGGTAATACAATTCGGTGCACTAACCAAGGGCATCCTGGTGTGCGCGCTAGAGCTAGAGCCGCCTTGGGTTGTCGTGGGAGACGCAGGCGGCTGCTGAGACCCCGGCAGGCTCTGCGTGGGAAGGGGCTGCAGATGTCAGTGTTCAGTTTGAGGCCCCTTTGCACCTGCTCATCCTCAGAGGCCCCTCGTGTGTACACTGAGTCTGTGGGAGAACCTTTAGGACGGCTGGGGTAGTGACACAAAGCCTATCAAGTGTCTGGTCCAGCTTGGAAGGTGGGAGGCAGGGGGTGCGACAGAACTCCACACCGACAAAGTCCCAGAATTCTGGGAAGTGATCAAGGGCTGCATAGAGGTGCTACTCCTCGTTGACTTTTATGCCTCTGTCCCCTAATTGCCGTGGGTGGACCAAGATAGAGGAGGGCCAAAACCGATTTGGCTCAGTGGATAGAGCATCGGCCTGCAGACTGAAAGGTCCCAGGTTCGATTCCAGTCAAGGGCATGTATCTTGGTTGCGGGTACATCCCCAGTAGGGGATGTGCAAGAAGCAACTGATCGATGATTCTCTCTCATCGATGTTTCTAACTCTCTATTCCTCTCTGTAAAAAATCAATAAAATATATATATATATTTTTAAATAGAGGAGGAAGAGCCGCCTGTGCCCGCGCTGGCTTCTCGGGCATGTGGCCTGCAGCTGCACGGGCCCTGGGCCCGGCTTCCTGCTCCGCGGTCACGCTCTTGAATTCTTGATTTTGCACAGGGACTCCCTGCTTTCATTTTGCACCAGGCCCCTCGGGTTATTAGCCTGCAAGGTGATGGGGAGGGTGCAGTGAGAACTCACAAAGCAGTGAGCATAGGACTCTGGATGTAATGGGGCCCAATGGTTAGTAAGTGGATATGATTGCTTTCCTTTAGGAACAGAGACAACCGTGGTAAGTGCATTATAGACATCATCTCATCACTAAAATAGTATGAGGCAAACACATAACTAATCTCACTGTACAGATTTAAAAAACGGAGGCCTGAGATGTTAACTGCCTAAAACCATACAGCTTATGTAAGTGGTAAGTGCAGAGCTTAGATTCAAACCCAAGTCCATTTCCCTGAAAGCCCAAGCCATTGACCTGCCCTATTAAATATTGGTCCCCTCCCTCCCTTCTTCTCTCCCTCCCTCGATCCTTCTTTCTTTCCTCCCTCCCTCCCTCCCAGGGAACTTCTGTGAAACTCAGTGGTAATTGTCCTTGACCTCTATCAGCAGCCAAGCCAAGGTTTCAGAGCCCCTCAGAGGGGACCTAGCATCCCCATCAGACCTGGGGGGGCTTCAGCGTGAGGTCCCCTTCTCACCCCCAGGCCGGGCCTGCCTGTCACGTGCCCAATCCTGCTCATAATCACTGGCCCCAATTCCGTTATCTGGCCAGATCCGACCAGCCCGGTGATGGTTCAGCTTGCCGCCTTTTATTCCTGATACGCTGGTGACAACCCACACACACACACAGGGATACCCCTGAAACCACTGTGAGCATCAGCGGGAGATCCGCGGGGTCGGGTCCTGGGAAAGATGTGGGCGGGGCCTGTTTCCAATGAGCTGAGGACGGGCCATCTGGCCGGCTACAGGGGCCCCTGGACTTCCTGCAGGGCCAGGCCGTGATCTGCTCTGCCCACTCTTCTCCCTGCCAAACGGAGAGGGAAGACCCCTTGCGCCACCATGCTGCTCCCGGGCTCACACACGGTGCGTGGCCGCCGAGCGGGAGTCCACACCGGAGCGCTCCATGTTTGGGAGAGCTGGGTCTGAATTTTGAGCCTGACCGTGGGACTGTTTGTTGTTTCAAAGCTGATCCCTAAGTAGCTCAATGCTTCCCTAGTGTGAGCCGGGACCTGGGGGAGGGGAGGAGGCCATCTGCTCTGGAACCGGCTTCCAATTACACGGCCACATTACTGAGAGTGGAGGGAGGGCGTCCCGCAGACAGCTCTGTCTGGGCGCCCCGCCCGCTCGCTCTGGCCCATCGTGCTGACCTGGAGACTCGGGGGTTTCAAAGGCCAGGCCGTGGGGCCCAGGAGTGGGGGGAGGGGACAGCAGAGAAAGCGTGGGCAGAAAGAGAGGGGGGGCTCTCTTGCCTGACCAGCCTACCAGCAGGTGACTGGAATTAAAAAGCAAACCTTGGAAGAAACAGTCTCTTTTCCTGACCGCATCGGCAATCCATACATGTCTTTGCTTATATTTAATTCTTCGCATCAAATGCAAAAGTTACATCCCTTAATAAGCTAAGTGGGTGGTTTCTATTTGCAATGAGATTCTTAAATCTATTTTCCTTAAAATACAGGGATGATTTTGTGTGTATTTGGAACGTGGATAGCCTGTCTCGATTTGCAAAGCATCCTGGAGTCGTATTTTTTCTTCTAAATCTGTGTGTGTGTGTTTTCTCTCTTGGTGCTGTTAGGCTTTCATGCAGCCCCACTTGCTGGGAAACGAGTTCACACATTTGGAGTTCCCGAGGAGAGTGCAGAGGAAGGAGCTGGGGAAGAAGATGCTCTACAGGGACTTCAACATGACCGGCTGGTAAGAGCCCGCCTCCCTCCGCCGCCGCCGCCGCCGCCGCCGGGGTGCGGCCACCTGCGCAGTTTGGATCAGGAGGTGCCCGGCCCGGGCGTGGTCAGGGAAGGGCATCGCCGCCTCTGCTTTGTGCCTGGGTCCCGTTCTCACGCCTCAGGGCTGGCTGGCCTGTCCGCTTCTCTGAGGTTCTCCTCGGGGACACTAGAGCCCACAAAGGCGACAGAGCCCCTCACTTGCAGAGAGCAAGGATTTTGGGGGCTTTTGAAACACGTTGAAGTTGGTCTTTTAGGTCCGGGGCTCGAAGGGTTGGACCAGAGGTTTATGGGGCCAGACGTTACCCTGGGATTGAACCTTAGCTCTGACCTTTCCAAGTGGGCAAAGTTGCATGAACTACTTCATCCCAATGAGCCCCGTTGACCATGGGTAGAGTGAAAAATATATATGCTCTTTGGAGAGTCATTGTAAGGACTGGAAGCGATGAGGTACTCTCATTATTTCATCCCATCCAAATCAAAAGACGAAATCTTGGCAGGGGGCATCTTACTCTCCAAACACACCTTGCCAAGCACAAGACCATTCCTGTGGCAGATCAGGCCAACGGTGACCGGGAACCTCATCGGTTTCTTCGTATGAGAAGTAAAGAGGCTGATAAAGTACTTACAAGGACCAGGGTTGTTGTAAGGGTTAGATGAGAGAGCAGTCCGGGCACAGAGACAAATGGGTGAGGATTTGCCCTTCGGCCTGGTGCTCCTGACCAGTATGCCTCTGGCCAGTCTGGAGGATGCCTGGAGAATGAGACAGGCGGCTCTCACCTCGCCGTATCTCCAACTCAGGCCAAGAGGTAGATTCCGATAGCTCTTCCTCTTGGTTGGCCAAAATAGCTGTCCCAGATGGTCACCGCCCAGGTCCCATGGCGATGACTTCTGGGCTGGTTATCTTCTCTGGGGGCACTTCCTGTCTCAGAGGAGCCCTGGAGCTGCCAGGGAGGTAAGGGCTGATCTCAGGGGCACTTCCTGTTGTGCTTTGCCATCCCAAAGGGAGTCCTCACCACGATCCACTCTTCTTCTTCCACAACAGGGCCGACAAAGTGTGGCCCAAAAGCCAAATTTTACCTGCGGCCCCTTTCTCTAAATAATGTTAGTGCAACCGTGCGTGTTTGATCTTTGGCTACACTCCATCAGGGAAGTTGAGTAGTTGCGACACCATACGGCCCACAAAAGCTAAAATATTTCCTCCTAAACATGCACGCGTTAATCAGAAAGGGTCCGCTACATGTGCAGCTCTCAGTGTTGGGATTTGGTGCCCCAGAGTCATCCCCTAACCCGGCGGATTTCAACTGGTGTGCCGCAAGAATTCTGAAAACACTCTGGCTGGCGGCTCGGTTGCACTGTGGTCCATACACCACGCACTGCGGGCCGGTTCCCCGGCTGAGCACATGCCTATGGGAGGCAGCCGATCGATGTTTCTCTCTCACATCTCCCTCCCTCCCTCTTTCCCTTCCTTCCTCTCCTTTCTTTTTTTCCCTCCCTCCCTCTCTCTCTCTCCCTCCATCCCTCCCTCTCTCTCCCTCTCCCCCCTTTCCTTCCTCTTTCCCTTCCTCCCTCTCCTTCTTTCCCTTTCTCCCTCGCTCTCTCTCCCTCTCTCCCTCTCTCCCTCTCTCCCTTCCCCTCCCTCTCTAAAACATATCCTCAAGTTCGGATTAAGTGGGGGAAAGACATGCAGTGCCTGACTGTTTGGTCTGGAGCACTGACCTCTTTCCCCTTAGATTGGCAAATAAAAAAAATGACAACAGCCACCTAATAGCTATCTGGTGTGAATGAATCAAAACTATACCTACTTTTGGTCATACTTGCAAAAAGAATACATATTTTAGTGTGCTGCAAAATTTTATGTAATTTTAAAGTAATTATGTGTGCCACGAGTTAAAAAAAAAAAAAGATTGAAAATCACTGCTCTAAACCAACTGGGCGTTCTTTGTAAATTCATTTCTATCGAGTCAGCAAAATCAGCACTCTCATGGAAAAGTTGAAGGTGAGGGCGACTCTGGTTCAGAATAGCACGGCAGGGTTTGGTCTGGAATTTGCGGAATTTGGAACAATGAAAGGAAAGGCACCCCAAGTCCAGAACCACATGGCTGTAAATGCATACATGAAGGAGCCCCCCTGAGCCAGCGAGCAGAGCGGCCAAACAGAGGGGGGCGTCTGGAAATCCAGCTGACATGGCATTGAGGGAGCAGGGCTGAGGGCGAGGGCGCCAGGCAGAGAGGTTTGGGGTTACCGTGGGAGGCAGTAGTTACTCTGCGTGTTTCTGAGAGGAAGGAAAGATGAAAGCAGTGCTTTGGGAAAGTGGTTCTAAGAGGAGTTCGAAGGGGACTGACTGGGAGAGAAAGCAGCTACAGAGACCCAGGTGGGGAAATCATAGAAATCGATGTGTGTGGTCCCGAGGGCCACATGGAGGGATGGAAGCAGAAAGTAGTCAAGGAAAGAAAATGACCAAGAAGCTAGATCATATCGGCCAGATAGAAGCAACACCTGTAAGAGGTAAGTCATGAATTATTTCAGTTATCTGTCTAAACATGTCTCTTCACGTAGTCGGTAAGCCCCTGCTTGGGGCCCCTGGGCTGGTCCTGCGCTGACACATACCCTGTTTCCCCGAAAATAAGACAGTGTCTTACATTAATGTTTGCTCCCAAAGATGCGCTAGGTCTTATTTTCAGGGGGTGTATTATGTTTCCATGAAGTAGGTCTTATTTTCGGAGGATGTCTTATTTTCAGGGAAACCCGGTAGCAGGCAGGGAGCTGGTACTTACGGGTGAAAGGAAGAAGGGGTGTGATGGGCAGAGCGGAGGGGGGCAGGTGGGAACAGGTGGCCATGTGGACGGTCAGTGGGTGGGAGGGTAGGAATGAGGAGTTTGCCTATGGAACATGTTGACGTTGAGGCAAGGCTGTCTGTATGTTCTTTTTAGGCCAGGCAGGCTAAGGAGAGCTAAGCAGCCAACACGAAAATGGCTAGAGGTTACCTCCGTTTCATGGTTTTATGAATGTAGATTCTATCCAAGTTTATATGCTGTATGTCTTTTACACACGCGTGCGCGCGTGCACACACACACACACAGTGCTAGCATGGCCCTCGGCACGGAAGCAGTCCATAGACGGCATCACAGAGGGGCCAAGACTGGGAATGGCTTCCCAGACCGCACTGTGGACTCGTGTCGGTGCCGTTCCCTCTCTGCGTGGCTTTGGCTGTGAGGAGAGGCGCACGGACATCTTTGCACTGCTTCCTACCGGTGCTCACCTTTGATCTGAAAAATGATGTTTAAGCCGAAACCGGTTTGGCTCAGTGGATAGAGCTTCGGCCTGCGGACTGAAAGGTCCTGGGTTCGATTCCGGTCAAGGGCGTGTACCTTGGTTATGGGCACATCCCTGGTGGGGAGTGTGCGGGAGGCAACTACTCGATGTTTCTCTCTCATCGACGTTTCTGGCTCTCTATCTCTCTCTCTTCCTCTCTGTTAAAAAAAATCAATAAAATATATTTAAAAAGGAAAAAGAAAAGGATGTTTAAGGTAAAAGAGCACTCTTCACATCTTTGTTGGAAGATGCTGGGAAGTTTAAGGCCAGTTTAGACCACGGCGTATGTAAACTCCCTCCCCCGGCTCTGAGAAACTCCTTTGAAGACGTTTTAGCCTCTGAAGGGAAACCTCAGTGGTAGCCGTTACTTTTTAGGGCTTAAAAAAAAAACTGGGGCCACAGTTGACTGGCTTTCTGAGCCGGCAGTTCCACGGAAAAGGAGGTGAGGATGGGCAGCTTTTCCTCCCCCTCAGAGCCTGAAAGGAGAGTCGGCCCCTGAACCGCACAGGCTCCACGTACAGCGGGTTTCTCCGGGGGATTCAGCGGGCCCTCTGCCCCCCCGGGTTCCTGTCCACCAATGCCACTCGCCGCCGGCTGGGAACAGCTTTGCAGCTGGGAGCCCGCCGGTGCGGAGGGCCGGCCTCCTCATTCCCATGCTGCAGCTGGGCAAATTGAGGCCCAGAGGGAGCAGGCCATTTTCTCAGCTTCCACCAGTGCACCAGCGTCAGAACAGGGATAGAACCCAGGTTTCCGGCGCGAGTGCACAGCTCTTTCTGCACCAGCGCACCGGTTGGCTTTTCTCCAGGGTGAGACACCGCATCGTTATCCCCTTTCGAGCTGTGGCATGGATTGGACCAGGGGACCTCTCTCCACAGGGTTCAAGAGGGTGATACAAAGCATCTGAGGGTGATACAAAGCATCTGAGGGTGATACAAAGCAGCATGTTCCTGAGGCAGTAAGTTTTCTAGCCTCATGCTGACCCCGTAGACCAGCCGTGGCCAAACTACGGCCCATGGGCCAGATCCGGCCCGTTCGGCTGTTCTATTCGGCCCGCGGAGCCCAAAGAGCGGAGGGTTCTCTTGCTCTCCCCTCCGCTCCTTCACCAGCAGCCCAAGATGAGAGTGCCAGCATGGTCAGGTTGCTTTTGTTCCAGCCCTCCGGTCCAGTTTAAGAACCCATTGTAGCCCTCGAGTCACAAAGTTTGCCCACCCCTTCCGTAGACCATTGGCCAGATTGAGATTCGATGCTTCACAGGCATCACTAACAGCCCGTGAGCGATGTTGGGTGCCATGGTGGAAAAGATCCCCAAAGAACCAGCCCTCCGGTGCCTCGGAAAACCGCCTGCTCTATCAGAGGAGCATCGAGCCAGCAACTCCCCCGCGTGTGTGCAGCGGGAGGAAGTGTGGAGAGGATGTGGGCTCCGGGAAGCCTTGTCTCATCGCTAAGGAGGAGTCTGTTGCCTCCTGGCGGGCAGCCTTTCCCTCCCGCCCTTCTCTTTCTCCGGGGCCGTGGGCCCGTTTGGCAGGCCCAGGTTGTGCAGAGGACAAAAGTGTATTGTCAGCAGATTCTTCATGGTGAGATCAGTCTCTTCCCCGGCTCCCCCACCTCCCCATCCACCGCTGCTCAGACAGTCTGCCCGGTGGCTTGGTTTATAAAGGCATTTTCATCGCAGAACCCCCAGCGCTAAGTTAGTCCCCGATGGGGCCCCACTCTCACCGCCTGTGCCTGGTGTCATTGGTCCCGGGGCCAGGATCGGCCTTGAACTCCACGCAAGCCAGTGCCCCTCCTCCCCAGGCCTTTGTGCCTGAGCTGCGACGGTGTGCACCACACCGCTGGCACTGGGAGGCTGGCACAGGGAGGCTGTGTCCCCCCCCCACCCGCAGCCGAGGAGCCCGCTCAGGCCATTACGTGCTGGCCAGCATCTGTGTGGGGGGTTGAACCACCATTCCTCAGAGCTGGCTTTGTGCCTGCAGGTCCCCGCCCCTGGGCCTGCCGGGATGTGGCTCTTGCGGACAGTTTTCTTGGTGCTCTTTGTCCGGCCACGTGGGGCGAGGAGCAAGCGGGGTGGGAGGGGCGGAGGGGGGCTGTAGCTTCTTCACCCCTGGCTTCGGGCCAGCAGTTCTGGCAGCTGTTCCTGGGCTGATGGGATTTATAGAGCGAGCGAGCGAGGGCCAAAGAGGAAGAGAAGTCCATCGTGTGAACGCGAGATTGCTTCCAGATGGTTCTGGTTATGAGTAAAGTACACCAGAATTCTTTCTTTACGCAAAGCCTTTCCAACGGTCTACGACGGTCTTATTTCGGGGGACAGGCGGGGCTGTAACTCAGATGGCCTGGCTTCTCACCAGCTTGCGGCTCCCCGGCCTCGCTGGGCCTCGCTCTGCCAAGACTCTGGGGCCCTGGACAGATCCTGGGCCTCGGCCTCTCCTTTATGCGTCAGATGCTTCCTTTGCCCCTTGCTGCTGCCTGCCGAGGTGGGTGGGGGATGGGCCGGGGTCTGCCTTTCAGGGCTTCGGGGAAAGAGCTTCCCGTGGGCAGATTCCACAGAGGGTGACCTTTCGTTTTTATCTCTTGCAGCCCTTGCTCTTTATGATTCCGACTTGATGACACAGCAGGGTAATTTTCCCTCCTGCGTTTCCCTTAAAACTATGAGCAAATCAGGATTTTCCACTGGGAGCAGAGCGGGGTCAACGGCGCTATTTTTCCTTTCAGCGCAGAAATCTGTTCTGCTCTGTGCTCTCTAGCGTGGCAGCCACTCGCCACATGTGGCCTTCCAGAGTTCAAGCTGGATAACACAAATTCCTTTCCCAAGGTGCGCTGGCCCGTCTCCGCTGCTCTGCAGGCTCGTGGGGCCTCCCTCAGCCCAACAGGTTCAACCGAGATAACACAAGGGTGTGTGTCTACGGGGTGTACCGGTTATAATGCGGAGTTTTTTCAATAGATGGAGTCACACGTGTGTGTGTGTGTGTGTGTGTGTGTGTGTGTATGATTTGATATGTATGCTATTTTGTTGTATTGACGGCTGAAGGTGTTAACACCAGATTGTTTTTATGCTTAAAAATATCGAATTTCGTGCCCAAAAAAAAGAGCAGTTGTGGGAAGTTTTAATTCATTACTTTATCTTGAAGAAAAGTGCTGCTGAATACTTCAGGAAGCTTATGGTGAACATGCTCCATCTCAAAGTACTTGTGAATGCTAGTTTAAAAGCTTTAAAAGTGAAGATTTCTATGTGAAAGATGAAGAATGTCCAGGTCAACCCAAAAGTTTGAAGACCAACAATTACAAGCATTATTGGAAGAAGATGTGTGTTAAACTGAAAAACAACTTGCAGAAAGATTAAACGTTGCTCAGCAAACCATTTCCAATAGTTTACAAGCAATGGGAAAGATTTTAAGGGAAGGAAAATGGGTGCCACACCAACTGAACGAAAGACAAATGGAAAACCGAAAAGTCATCAGTAAAATGTTGCTTCATCAGCACAAAAGAAAGTCTTTTTTGCATCGAATTATGACTGATGATGAAAAGTGGGTTTATTTTGAGAATCCCAATGCACAAAATCATGGGTTGATCCAGGTCAACCAGCAACATCAACTGCAAGGCCAAATCGCTTTGGAAAGAAGACAATGCTCTGCGTTTGGTGGGATCAGGAAGGTGTGGTGTATTATGAGCTTCTAAAATCAGGTGAAACTATTAATACTGATCACTACTGACAATCAGTTTGAACCACACTTTGATCATGAAACGACTAGAATGTGTCAGAAGACACAGCAAAGTAATTTTGCTTCATGATAACGCACCATCACACACTTCAAAACCAGTTAAAGACATGTTAAAAGATCCTGCCTGGGAAGTATTAACCCATCTGCCATATTCACCAGACCTGCTCCTTCAGATTACCACTTGTTCCGATCGATGGCACACGCACTTTCTGAGCAGCACTTCAAAACGTACGAAGAAGTGAAAAACTGGGTCTCTGAATGGTTTGCCTCAAAACAAGGAAAGTTCTATTGGGACGGTATCCACAAATTACCTGAAAGGTGGGGGAAATATATAGCTAGCAATGGACATTGCTTTGAAAAAAGCACTTTTGATGTTTCTCTGGAAATTATCGTGGTTTCTTTGATTACAAAATCCGCTGTTTATTAACCGGTATACCTAGTAGGTGGGCTGGAAGATGGTGCAAGGAGCCAGCTGTAGCTAAACATCCCAACACAAAGAGGTTATTTAAAAAAAAAAAAATGAAAGGACAGCTGCCTGGGCCGGGTGGATCAGCTGGCTGGAGCATCGTCCCTTACACCAAAAGGTTTCCCGTTCTAGCTCCAGTCTGGTCAGGGTGCATATGAAAGGCAACTGATATCTTTCTCTCTCTCTCTCTCTCTCTCTCTCTCTTCCCCCATGTCCTCTGGTGAGGATTTTTTTTTAAAGGGCAGCTGGGTACCCCAGGGAGAATGGGTGTGGCCACATTCTCTGGCTTCTGGCCCACCACTGCTGGACTCGGTGTCACCTGGGGGCATGGAATGACCACGTCTCACATGTTCAGGGGCATCAGTCCTTGTGTTCAGGGATGATTCGTCTCCAGTGGTCACTCGGGGGTCAGCAGGCAGACCCATTTCCTTGGCCCTGGTCAGCAACACCCCACCCCACCCCCACCCCCGGCACTTCCCTTCCTCCTGCCCTCCCTGTCACTTCTTGGGGAGAATTTCAGCCCCTAAGGATGGGGTTAAAAGGCAGCTTCCCTTCCATTCTGTGTGGGGCGGCCTTTCTTCTTGGCTGAGTCCGGGGCCCAGCTCCGGGGAGAGAGCCGCAGCCCAGGGTGAGGGGCTGCTCACCAGCAGTCCAGGCCTTTTTCTGAAGAAAGCTCATGGGAGGGGAGGCAGCATGGTCTGGAGCTGCCGGCCTTGCTCTGTGGATATTGCAGACCCAGCTCCTGTCTTGCTCTTTATGGCTCTCTTCAGCGCCCGCTGACCGCAGGCTGCAGGGACGCGGGTGCTTTCCGAAGCCAGCGCCAGAGCTGCACCGCGTTTAATGTAAATTGATTGATTGAATCAGGCACAGAAGCCCTGTTTCAGAAACCCCAGGCCCTGCCCTCCAGAGGGCCACCGGATAAAGCAGCCCCAGCCAACTCTCCTCATTAGCTTCTCCCAGATCCCCAGGCAGTTCTTAAAGGGATAGTGTCCCTCTTTGGGGCCTGAATTTATACTGTTGGCCGTGCCTGTGGGTCTAATTAGCTCAGCATTATTAGTCAGCCTGCATTTTCTAACAGCTTGACTCCTGAGTTTTAAAAGAGTAATTGGAAAATGCACACCCTGCCCTTCTCCCGCTTTGTGTTTTTAATCACTTCTCACCCCGTCTCTGGGACCGCGCCCGCCTGCAGGTGCCTCTGGTGCCCACACCGGAGGGCTTCCCAGCCCCGCCCTGTGGAGCCGCCGGCCTGGCGGGAGGCTTTTCAGACTCACCAGAGAAATAACACGTTTTAATTTCATAATGACTTCACCAGAGAGCAGGCCTTTCTGCAGTGAGCCTGGAATTAATTTCCTCCCAGCCACTTGTATTTTCCTAATTTAATGACTGTGAGCTACGTTGGCAGCAATCTGGGAATCTGACCTTGTAGAGGAAGGAGGGGCGTGGAGGTCATTTTACAGAATTTTAACCCCAAAACCTCTGCAGATGGTCCAGGATGGGGGTTGGCTGGGTCAGAGATCAGGCACCCCAAGAGTCCCCTCTCCCTCCCCCACTCCCTCCTTTCCCCCTCCCCCACCCTCCAAGTTCCTGGAGCTGAAGCCAGAGCCCGGGCCTCCTGTGGGAGGGGCCGCCCCGGCCCAGGGCCCAGAAGATGGATGTTTGTTTGCGTGTGCATGTTCTGCATCTTTTCAAGCTTTGCGGCTCTGGCTGCAGGAGCCGCAGGGAAGAAAGCCGGCCTGCTGAGTGCAGCACATCTCCCGACAGTGATGGATGACTCCCCGCGCCCCGCCTCCTCCCCGCCGCTCTGCCCAGGAGGCCCAGGAAGCACCGAGGTCTTTACAAATGGCTGGAAACCCAGGCAGACAGGCGTGGTCAGGCCCCGTAGCGGGGAGAGAAAGGAGGTGCCCGGCCAGCTTGCTCCCTATCGATCTTCCGATCGTCCGCTCACCTCTCTCTGCGTTGATGGTAGCTGTAAATTCATCATTCCTGGCGTGGCCGAATGACCCCCAAGCCTTCCTTTCGCCCTCAGACCCTGGGCATAGCGTGGCGTCTGGCGTCTGTCCGTGCCCATTCACACCCCCTCAGCAGAGCGCACACGCTCTTCCCCAGCGACCGCTGTTTGGGGTTGTGCAGTCTGTGTGTGGTGCTTGCGGAGCTCCAGGCGTCCCAGAGAAGTGTCAGGATGGCATGTGCGTGGGGAAATCCCAGGCAAAATAGCCAGTGTCCTTTGGGCCAGGGAACCCCGGGGGCATGCGTTCCATATTCAGCAGTCCGCTTTGCATCCCTGCTGCGTACTGGACATGGCGGAGTGGGTCAGAACAGGCACGTGGAGCCAGGCCGCGGGCTGGGGCTGTCCCCAAGCAGGTCTCGGACAAATGATGTCGCCCCTTCCTGCCTCCTCCGTTTTCCCACTTACGAATGGGGCTGATGGCAATGCCTAATAAGAGGATGTCATGCCGAAACCTGTCTGGCTCAGTGGTAGAGCATCGGTCTGCGGACTGAAAGGTCCCGGGTTCGATTCTGGTTAAGGGCATGTACATTGGTTGCGGGCACATCCCCGGTAGGGGGAGTGCAAGAGGTGGCTGATTGATGTTTCTCTCTCATCGACGTTTCTAGCTCTCTATCTCTCTCTCTTCCTCTCTGTAAAATATCAATAAAATATTTTAAAAAGAAAGAAAGAAAGAAAGAAAGAAAGAAAGAAAGAAAGAAAGAAAGGAGGATGTCCTGAGTCAGTATGGCCGGGACACTGAACAAAGCCTGGCATGAAACAAGTGCTGTATGTGTCTAGTAATACCATTACTAGATACTAGGGGCCCAGTGCACAAATTCACGCACCTTGAAAGGAACTGTGGGCAGCAAGGCTGCGGTGGGCACGGGGCATGTCCCGGCCCATCCTCCACGCCCTTGCCTGGCCCCTCCTGCCACAGCCCCCGGTCCCCTGTCTGCCAGCAGCCCCGCTCACCACCGCCACTGCCACACACTGATGGTGCCAGCCCCCCTCACATCCGCTGATGGTGTGGAGTGATTGGGGCTGACACCGGCAGCGAGTGCAAGTGGTGGCTGCCGCCGTGGTTGGTCCTCGGGTGCAGGGGAAGGTGGAGAGGCCCTCAGGGGTGATGAGGGCCAGCCGCCGCTGCTGCTTGCACCTGCCGACAGCCCTGAGCGATTGGGGCCGGCCGTGGGTGTGACGGGTGGCTCCCCGCGCCCCTGTGGGTGCGAGCACCAGGGGGGACCGTGGTGCGCGGGAGCAAAGAACTTTCAGTAACCACCAGAGGCTCGTCTGGATGACAGCAGCTGGCGCCTCTGCTCACCTGCTCCACCATCCGGCCACGGCCAGCACCCACCACGTTCTGCACTCTGCCGCCTGCTGCCAGTGCCCATCACGTTCGCACGTGCCCCCTGGTGGTCAGCACACGTACTAGTGACCGGTTGTTCGGTTGTCCCGCCCTTTGGTCTATTTGCATATTAGGGTTTTACAGAGATCACAGAGAGTGGAAGGGTCAGCAAGATCTGAGCTTGGACACAACAAGATGGCGGCAGAGGTAAAAGCCTAACTGCAGCCGCACTCAACAATTTCAAAAAATACAACTAAAATATAGAGTGGACACTATCCAGAACTACAGGAAAGTTGACTGACTGGAAATTCTACAACTAGAAGGAAAGAGACAACCAGAAGGAAAACCAGAGGAGCTGTAAAAGCCGGAGGTACGGAGGCGCTGTGCGCGGAGCGGTGCGCGTGTGGGGAGAGGACGGAGCCGGAGAGGAGGGGCGGCTGAGTGCCTGGCTGGCGTTCCCTAGCGGGAAGGAGATAAAAGCTCCGGACTGTGCTGAACCCCAACTCCGACTGCACTGAACCCCAGTTCTGGGCGAGACCCCGGAGGTCCCAGGCTCATACAGAGAGAAACTGGGCTGTAAGGTGGAAGCTCAGCTGAGTGGCGAAAAGGCAGAACCCCAGAGTCGCGCACATTTCGCGCAGAGGAGGGACTGTTCGCCGAGCTGCTGAATTGCCCCAGCGGGAAGGACTCAAAAGCTCAGGACTGTGCTGAGCCCCAGTTCTGACTGCACTGAACCCCAGTCCTGGGCAAGACCCTCGGGCCCCAGCCTCATACAGGGGGAGTCTGGGCTGTAAGGCAGAAGCTCAGGGGGAACGGCGAAAAGCAGAGCCCCGGAGTCGCGCACATTGCGCGCACAGAGGACAGACTGTTGTTTGGGCCGCAAGATCGCCCTAGCAGGAAGGAGACATAAGCTCCGGACTGTTCTTAACCCCACTTCCAACTGCTCTGAACCCCAGTTGCGGGCTTTTTGGGGGAGAGACTACACTGTCTGGTAGCGGGCGAAGCTCTAGGGTGCCTTTCTCTCAGAGGTGCTTGCAGCGAGTACCAAAGGACACTGAGGACACTGAGACTCAGGAACCTCCGAGGGCGGGGCTAACCGGAAGCCAAGGCTGTAGGCTCCACCCTGACACTCCACCCCAGCCAAGCTGAACTCAGAGAGGCTTTTGCAGGTTTCCAAGTCTAGTGGAATAAGGTTGTCTGCTGGCATAGACACAGCTGATCCTCCCAACCTACCAACTCAGGGAAGCAGCGAAAATGCCGAAACGAGGAAACAGATCACAAACGAAAGAAATGGAGGACAAAAAGCGACTGGATATAGAATTCAAAGCCACGCTTATAAGGTTGTTCAACAATCTCTTAAAAAAGGCTGATAAAATAAATGAGACCTATGAGGATATGATAAGGGATCAACAAGAAATAATGAAGGGTCAACTAGAAATAAAGAATACAATCTCTGAAATAAATAATATTATACAGAGTCCTAAAAACAGATTGGAAGATTGCAAGGATCAAGTCCAAGATTTGGAACACAAAGAGCCAGAGGACACTCCTCTGCAGAAGCAAGAAGACAAGAGAATCCAGAAAGTTGAAGATGGTGTAAGAAACCTCTGGGACAACTTCAAGCGAACCAACATCAGAATTATGGGCATCCCAGAAGATGACAGAGAGCAAGATACCGAAAACATATTGAAAGAAATAGTGACAGAAAACTTCCCCCACCTGGTGAAAGAAATAGACTTACACGTCCAGGAAGCACACAGAACCCCAAACAAAAGGAATCCAAAGCGGACCACACCAAGACACATCATAATTAAAATTCCAAGAGCTAAAGACAAAGAGAGAATATGAAAAGCAGCAAGACAAAAGCAGGTAGTTACCTATAAAGGGACACCCATACGACTGTCAGCTGATTTCTCAACAGAAACCATGCAGGCCAGACGGGAATGGCAAGAAATATTCAAGGTGATGAACAACAAGAACCTACAGCCAAAAATACTCTACCCAGCAAAGTTATCACTCAGAATCGAAGGCCAGATAAAGAGCTTCACAAATAAATTTAAGCTAAAGGAATTCATCACTGCCAAGCCAGAATTATATGAATTGCTAAAAGGGGTTCTTTAGGAAGAGGAAGAAAATAAAGATAAAAATTATAAACAAACACGTAACTATCAACAAGTGAGTCTAAAAACCAAGGGAAGTAAAAATCATGATGAACAATATTAACTGGTGAATATAATAGAATCAGAGGTATGGAAGGGGAGTGGACTGATGATTCTCGGGGGAATGGGGCTGGGCGGGAAGAGACTGAACATAAACTGCACCTATGGTTGAGGACAATGGGGGATGGGGAAAGGGCAGAGAATTGAATGGAAACTTGGTGTAGGGGAGCAATTGGGGGGGGGGGAATGAGGAACATTTGTAATAATATGAACAATAAAGATTTATTTAAAAAAAAAAGTCTTCGGGAAAAAAAAAAAAGATCTGAGCTTGACTCAGGGGATTTAAACCTAATGTGTGTTGAGGTGCTTGATTTTCAAGGTAATGAGATGCTGGGAACCAAAAAGAAAAAAACGGGGCCTGAGGTAAGGCCAGGGTGTGCTGACTACTTGTGCAGCCGCCCCCTGGCGTGCTGCCCCCTGGACTTCCATCTGTGGCAAGAGACACCATCAATATGATAGGAAGCCGACCCGAGCCAGCCCCTCCCAGGGTGCCGCTGGGAAGGGTGTTTTTGTTTGTGTTTATTTGAGAAGCTTTTGGGGGTCCACACACTGACTTTTCACTTCCTTCTGAGTCCTCGCTGCGGGGCCTCTGACCCTGTCGCTGTACCTCCTGAGCCGGGGGTCTGGCGTGCCAAGCCCCCCGGTGGCACAGCAGGTCCTCACGGCAGCGGGGCCTTAGCAGACAGGACTGCGCTGGGGGCACGGAGACGGTCAGCGGGCCCCGCCGGCTTCTGGAAGTCGGGAGCAGTACAGTTTCTGCCTATAAATCCAGTCTGGAGAATGGCAGGAGCGAGGGAAGCAGGTCTGTTGGAATTTATGAGTAAATAACTAAAACAGCCGAAACCGGTTTGGCTCAGTGGTAGAGCGTCGGTCTGCGGACTGAAAGGTCCCGGGTTCGATTCCGGTCAAGGGCATGTACCTTGGTAGCGGGCACATCCCCAGTGGGGGGTGTGCAAGAGGCAGCTGGTTGATGTTTCTCTCTCATCGACGTTTCTAGCTCTCTATCCCTCTCCCTTCCTCTCTGTAAAAAATCAATAAAATATATATTTTTTTAAATAACTAAAACAAAACAGAATCTAGGGCTTATTGAGATGGGCTTAAAGAGACGGCCACGAGGGTGTGCAAGAGTGGGTGGTTGTTAGAGAGAGGTTGGGATTGGGGCCGACATCATAGGGAAGCTTGTATTTGAACCGAAGGCCTGAAATATGAGAGGATGTCACAAGGTTTGAGGGGAAGGGGTGGGGGTGGGGGGGACATTCCCAGCAGAGGGCACAGCACAGGAGACACCCAGAGGCGGAAAGTGAATGGGTGTTTGGGGAGCTATAGCCCTGGGCATGGACGGGCCCAGCTGGGCTGCAGCAGGTACTCGCACCTCCCCCTCCCCCATTCCGGGCGTCAGCTCCACCTTTACTACTCCATGGGGAGGTTCAGAGCCACGGGGCGGAGGCAGGGGTGTTGGGTCAGGGAAGGCTGGCACAGTCATTACTTGCCAACCAGCATGGAAGTGTCTCAGTGTCTTTCCTCCCCCTCACACCTCCCGCTGCGGGCTCCAGCTGGGGGACAGCCCAGCGCTGGCCTAGCAGGGCACGCAGAGGGCCGGGGGACCAGGAGGAGCTGTGGGAGGCGTTGCTGGGGGCCTGGGAGCCGCCTGCTCAGCGGGCAGTGGGGAGCAGCCTCTGACCTCTGCGAAGGGCGGGCGGAAGGGGCACACACCCACACCCGGGGCGGGGCTGTGAGGCTGACTGTACTGGAAGGACTTACAGTTCAGCCCTCAGCCTATTTATAATAAGATCCTGTTTTTAAGGAAATTCCAGAGAAGTGAGAGCTCAGCACCCCCGTACAGTTGCCGCTCTGCCGAGGTGTGGGCTCCTGTGTCCGGCCTGCACGCCTCCAGCCTCAGACGGCGTTCTCACCCGAGTTTGGGAGAGTTTCCCCTTCCCTGGCCTCTGGGTTCAGAGCAGGAACGCCCAGCATTACTGATTTCAAGTTCAACAACCCACAGAGGTGCTAACACCTCCCCTTTCCCCCCATGGCCTGTGAGAGCATCTTCCTCAGAATCAGCCGGGGTGCCGGTTTAAGGCCCCCCATGCTTCGCCCGGGAATCCGCATACGCGAGCTGGAGGACCTCCTTCCGAACCCCGAAGGACCTCGTCCTACCTACCGTGTTTCCCCGAAAATAAGACCTACTTCGTGGAAACATAAGACATCCCCTGAAAATAAGACCTAGCGCGTCATTGGGAGCAAAAATTAATATAAGACACTGTCTTATTTTCGGGGAAGCGGGTACCATCGCGTTCCTGCTGCCTGTGGACTTCCTCCGCGCAGGGCCACGCCTGCTGCTTGCTGAAGTCCTGGCTGCCGATCTTCCCGAAAGAACTGGAAACGCCTGTGACACGTGCACTTCCGTTCCTTGTCTGGCTGCTCTGGCAAAGGCAGTGAAACTCTGCCGAGGCCTGGGCTCTGGTTCCACCGGGACCAAGTCGGCTCCCCAGCCCCCAGGGTAGCCCCGCGCCGCGGGGTTGTGTGGGTAGCTCACAGGACAGAAGGCAGGGCTGCGGCGCCGTGGGGTTACCGTCTTTACTGTGGGGCCGGCGTAGTGTTGGGCATCAGAGATGTAAAGGCGCTGAGAGCTCCCTGCCCTCACGGTGCTTACAGTCAGGTGTAGGGCAGGGCCAGACACGGGTGGGTACAGTCTTACACCAGGACTCAGAGAAGCGCTCACCCACAGCGAGGTTGTCTTGTGATCCCTTACACGTAGCCTTACACGTTGACCTTGGGCAGCCTGAGGCATTCCTAGGGAGGATGTGAGCAGCTGCTCGCCTGCGGAACTCATTGGTTGGAGAGCATTGGACGGCCCGGCCCCTTAACAGGTTTGTGGCTTTGCCGCCTGCTTCTCTTCCTGCTGTCCGTTGCTGGGGAGCCTCTTTGCCCGCCTGCGTGGGCCTGAGTCCGGAGGGGGCCATGGGCTGGCCTGGCAGTGAGGATGAGGCGTGAAAACTTAGGTGCCAACCTCGGGCCAGAGTCCAGCAGAGCCGCTCATTTCTCCTGTTGATGCTTGTGCCCACCAGCTGGAGGTCGTGGCCCCGGGCACGGGACAGACGCACAGGTCCGGTCCGGAGACCAGGCCCCAGGCATCTGGCTGGCTGGTTTCTCCTTCCCCTTCGTCCTCTCCCATGTTGCTTAGCCCTTCTGGGCCGCCTCGGCTCACCCCGTGAACCTCTGGGCACTTTCGTGTAAAGACCTAGTCTGAATTTGTTACTAACCAAATGTCTTGAAAGCCAAGCCTCAGGGACCTTGTGCACCTACTCTGTTGTTAAGAGAGAAAAAAGCCTGAGATGGTTCATTAGAACCTCAGTGGACCTTCTCGGTGTGAAAACCTGGTTCTTATAAGTGTATTTCTGGTATCACATGACCTCACTCATCTAAGGGAAATAATGAACAACATAAACTGATGAACAAAAACAGACCCAGAGACAGAGAAGCATCGATCAGACTGTCAAACCTCAGAGGGGAGGCTGGGGTTATGGGGGAGAGAGATCAACCAAAGGACTTATATGCATGCATATAAGCCTAACCAGTGCTCACGGACAAGGTGGGGAGGGGGGTATGTGTGGAGAGGGGTTTGGGATGGGAATGGGGGGATGAGACAAATATGTGATACCTTAATCAATAAAGAAATTTTAAAAAGAAAGAACACCTGGGATGGGGGGTGGAGGAGGCTTTAATTTCTTTTTAATGATTTACCCCTAGGATGAGGATCAGTGACTCAGCTCTCCTGTTGCGTAGCATGCCAGTTTATTGGGTTTACACCGATTCATAGCTCTTCAAGGATGGGCAGAGGCCGTGGCTGGGAGCACAGGCTTGTATCGGGGAGGAACTGGAAGTGAGCTGGACCTCGGGTTGTCCTAGTGTGTGACCTCCTAGTGTGTTTTCTTATCTGTGTAATGGGTTAATGTTAATGACTGTCTTACAAAGGTGTTAGAAGAAGTAAATAAGTTTTTAAAAGTATACGTATATACTCAAAACCATAAATATCCTAGAAGAAAACATGGGCAGTAAAATCCATGACATTTCTTGTAGCGATTTTTTTTTTCTGATCTGTCTCCATGGGCAAGGGGAACCAAAGGAAAAGTAAACAAGCAGGACTACCTCAGGCTGAAAAGCTCCCGCACAGCAAAGGAAGCCGTCACCACAGTGAAAAGGGAGCCCAGCGAATGGAAGGACATATTTACCAAGGATGTGTCTGTTGAGGGGTTAATACCCCAAAATAATAAATAACCTGCTATACTAAAACATAAACAGTCCAATTAAAAAATGGGCTCAGGACCTGACTAGACACTTCTCCAAAGAGGACATACAAATGACCAATAGACATATGAAAAGATGCTCAATGTCACTAATCAGAGAAATGCAAGTTAAAACCACAATGAGGTATCGCCTCACACCTATCAGGATGGCTATCAACAAATCAGTAAACAAGAGGTGTTGGTGAGGACCCTGAGAGAAGGGAGTCCTCATTGACTGTCACTGATTGAGAAAGAAGACTGGTGAATAGCAGTATGGAGTTTCCTCAAAAAACTAATAATGGATGTCCTAGCCGGTTTGGCTCAGTGGATAGAGCATCAGCCTGTGGACTGAAGGGTCCCAGGTTTGATTCTGGTCAAGGGCACACGTCCGGGGGTGTGCAGGAGACAGCTAATCAGTGGTTGTCTTTCATCGATGTTCTCTCTCTCTCTTCCTCTCTAAAATCAATACAAATATATTTTTTAAAAATTAATAATGGAGCTGCCTTATGACCCAGCAATTCTTCTTCTGGGAATATATATGAAGGAACTTGAAACCCTGAAACAAAAGAATATATGGACCCCTGTGTTCATTGCAGCATTAATAGCCAAAATTTGGAAATAGCTCACGTTCCCATCCATAGATGAGTGGGAACATTTACACACTGGAATACTGCTTGGCTGTTAGAAGATGAAGAAGGAGGAGGAGGGAAGAAGGAAGAAGAAGAAAGAAAGAAATAGGAGGAGGAAGGAGGAAGAAAGAAAGAAATCTTTGTGACAACATGGATGGCCCTGGAGATTATTATGCTAAGTGAAATAAATCAGAGAAAGACAAATACTATATGATTGTACTCATGAGGAATGTAATAAAATAAACAGACAAAATAGAAACAGACTCACAGATACAGAAAACAGACTGGCAGCTGTTAGAGGGGAGGAGAGTTGCGGGGTTGGGTGAAAAAAGGCTTAATCACCAAAAACAAAACAAAACAAAAGAAAAAAACAACTCCTAGACACAGAGGACAGTATGGCGATCACCAGAGAGGAGGGTTGGGGGAAGGTAGAATAAGGTACAGGGGGATAAATGGTGACAGAAGACTTAACTTTGGGTGGTGAACACACAATACCACATACGAATGTTATATCATTGCATTGTACACTGAAATCTATATAATTTTACTGACCAGTGTTACACCAATAAATTCAATAAAAATTTTAAAAATTGAACCAAGACAAAAATGTAAGACATTTCAGGGGATTTCTTAACTGTGACTCTCTGAAACCAGACGTTAAGGGGGGAGGGGGCATAGACGTAATAAAAGACCAGGTCCCTGGTGTTGCCCTTAAAGAAACAATGTGCATGGATGCTCGTGAAGTGAGAGGGGGTGGGCCGCCCGCTGGGCAGGAAGCGGCCCCCCGCACTGAGCCGTGTCGGGCTTTGTGTGGGATTGCTTTGGAACTGCAGGTGGCTGGCCAGGAAAAGGAAGCATGAGGTGGTTGCCAATCCGGTGTTGCTTTTTCCAGGAAGGTCTGGGAGCGGGGGTGTGGGGAGAGGGACCCCGGGGGTGCCTCTGAGGACTCGGTGAATGGCTTAGTTGGGGTCGTGCCAAGCTCTTAAAAGCCACGAGTGGCATGTGGGCTCCACGTACGCGTCTGTTCCCGACCAGCCAGGCCTGGGTAGTGTTCCGTCCCGGCCTCCGGGGATTCGTGCTTCTGCTTAGACATGGCTGTAGGGAGGCGGAGGTGGGAGCCGAAGGCCTCGATGCTTCTCTCCCTTTCCCCTTCCCCGACGCAGCCCTGCTCAGCCAGGGCGCAGCCGCCTCTGTGTGCCTGGGGCTTGGAGCATCTGACTGAGGGGAACATTCTCCTCTCTGACTATTTCAGACCAACCCACAAGCACCCCGTTAGCTCTGGGAATCCTTCAGGGATGCTGGTCTTTACCAAAGAGTAGAGCCGTTGCCGAAACCGGTTTGGCTCAGCGGTAGAGCGTCGGTCTGCGGACTGAAAGGTCCCGGGTTCGATTCTGGTCAAGGGCATGTACATTGGTTGCAGGCACATCCCTAGTAGGGGGTGTGCAAGAGGCAGCTGGCTGATGTTTCTCATTGACGTTTCTAGCTCTCTATCTCTCTCCCTTCCTCTCTGTGAAATATCAATAAAATATATATTTTTTTTAAAAAGAGTAGAGCCGTGGACTTTTCTGGACACGCTGCACAGGTGCTGTCCTCCGCTAGCGTGTCCGCAGTGACAGTGAAGCATGAACGGGGTGTCCGGGCGCTCGGCCGGAAGCGGCTTCCTGTGGGGATGCGCGGCCTTCCCCCGGTGGTCGCCCACTCTCTGTGCTCTCCGTCTGCAGCGGGGAGAGACCGAGCCCCTCGGGCCTTCACGGCCACAGCCCGAGGTTAAACAGTGTGTCTTGTCCTCCACGGAGACCGCCCAGACACGTGCGCTTCGTCCCCGCAGCCTTCCACGGAGCACGCAGCCCCGGAGCAGAGCCAGGAGGCCCCGGGCTGCCCCAAGCGCACAGCCGGTTCACGCGAGGACAGGCCTCTGGGCACTGCGCCCAGGGCTGCCTGCCGGGAGGGGGATGCAGGAAGGAAGCTGCCCGGGGGAGGAAAGGCGTCCGGCCCTCCCGGCCAGAGGTTAGCGAGCGGAAGAATGTGACTCAGGGGCGCGGACTGACAGGATCTGACAGGACCCGGCGGCCCCTGGAGGGGGAGGCGCCCTTCAGAAAGTTGTCCCGTTCTCCTTGAAGGACTTGGGAGCGTGGCTGAGGAGATGAAGACTTAAGGAAATGAGTGGTGTTTCTGGGTGTTTTGTTTTTTCCTAATTGATGGTCAGAACTCGGGAGAACGGAGGCTGTGGGGATGACGGGTGTGGATGACGCGGGAGTGGGAGCTGCAGGTTCCGGCCCGCGGTCAGGGAGCCGCGGCTCCGGCTGGGGAGGGAGGGATCCAGCAAAGACGCGTGTTCTTCGCCCGGAGACTTCAACCCGAGTGGACGCGGAGGAAGGAGCCCCTGCAGCAAAAGCCACCGTTCTGGGCTTATCGGGAGGAAGTGTAGTGGGCAAGGTTGCGACTGCTATTTCTATTATAACTTACGACTTTCTACTAATAATGTACACGATGGGGCAAAGGTAGGTTTACAGTTGTGACTGTGCGGAACACAGAACTTAGTCTGGCATCATTACTAATTACTGCATTATTTTCCATACGAACAACTATAAACCTACTTTTGCCCCACCCTGTGTCGGTGATAATTTTTTTTAAGAAGAGAACCATTGACTGGCTGGCTCCTTCACGCCCCTCATTGGGGATTAAGTCCAAAACCCGGGCTTATAGGTCCTGGTTCATAGGTCGACGCTCAACCCCGGAACTACACCATCAGGGTGGAGAACCCAAAATCTTAATAAGAAAGAGAAGTCCACGGTATCACTGGTGGAACTCAGCCCTGAATCTCCGCCACAGGAAAGCTTATGAAGACAAAACGAATGGGGAAGTGAAAATTTGCATTATGTCTTTAGAGGGAAGCTTGTGTGCAAAGGAGGAAGTGCCCGCTTCCATTCATTCATCCATCCATTCAGCCAGGAACGACTTTGCATGCATCATGTGGGCACGGTGACAGAGACAGGGACATGGCAGAGTCCCTGCCGCCAGGAGCTAATGTTCAGTGGGGGCAGGGAGGCAGGATTTAAACCAATAAATGAATTAATAAACGAGGTGGTTTCCGTTTGTGCTGCATACGTGCCAGGAAGGGCTAGAGCAGGCCAGAGAAGGCTGAGTGATGCCCAGGAGCCGTCCAGGGGGTCCTGGGGCGGGGCGGCCCAGGCAGAGGGCAGGCCGAGGCCCGTGGTGCGTCAACTAAACAGCCAGAAAGCTGGTGTCCCGAGCGGGGCGGGGTGATACAAGATGTCAGATCCGAGGCCAGAGATCAGATTGGGGCGGGGGTCCCGTTGCCGGTTACACTTTAAGATGACGGAAAGCCGATGGAGACATTTAAGCTGAGGAGTGATGCCTGTGGATTAAGAGAAAAATGTGGGAGGTTTGCGTACAGCCCTCTGGGCCAGACTGAGAATATAAGCAAAGGTTTTTCCGATAAAATTTACAAAGCTGATGCCGAAACCGGTTTGGCTCAGTGGATAGAGCCTCGGCCTGTGGACTGAAAGGTCCCAGGTTCAATTCCGGTCAAGGGTATGTACCTTGGTTGCGGGCACATCCCCAGTAGGGGGTGTGCAGGAGGCAGCTGATAGATGATTCTCTCTCATCGATGTTTCTAACTCTATCCCTCTCTCTTCCTCTCTGTGAAAAATAAATAAAAATATATATATTTTTTAAAATTTACAAAGCTGAGCCAGAGACAAGATGCGTGCATCCTGGAGGAGTCCGACGGTGGCTCCTCCCCAGAAGGGTGAGGGTGCAGGCGGTCTTGCGTGCAGGACTCACATTCACGTGTTCAGAGAAACACCCCGGGGAGCAGCCGGGCCCAGGGGCTTCGGGCCGTGCCTGGGAGCGAGCATCAGCTGCGGCCAGCACACTGAGGCTTAGAAGGCACCACGGGGAACAAGAAGGTACTTTGCTTTCGTTTTGTAAACCTATCAGTAGAGCAGGGAGTTAGGGAGGGCGGGATAACGCCGCTGCCGGGGGGGGGGGGGGGGGGGGGGGGGGACGGAGTGCTCGCTGAATCGCTCCCTTAGTTCAGTGTTTCCCAAACTCCACTCATGATGAGAATCACCTGGTGGAGTTGTTAAAATAACAGATTCCCAGATCCCAACTAAGAAGTGCTAAACTAGAATTTTTTGGGGAACGTATAGGTAAAATTGTATACTTAACTAGTGCTCTAAGCTTAGACTTGAGTCAGTTTGGGAAACACTGGCTTAGTTGAATGCTTGTCAGACACAGACACCCATGGACACTGGGCACCACAAGTAGCAAAACAGACTTCTCTGTCCTCAGAGAACTTAGGGGGGCAGGGGGTGAACAGGGTGCCGTAGAGAAAATAAACACAAGCAAAGAAGCAAAATCCTTAAAATGTTTGGCGGAGGCAGACGCCATGGGGGGAAATCCAGCAGAGACGGGGAGCAGGAAGTTTGGGGGAGGAGAGGGGTGTTCCAGAAGGCTGTTTTGTTGCTTGGGTTTTATTTAGAGCCTCAGTGGAAAGCCATTGGGGGTTTAAAGGAGGGTAGTGACGTGGCCTGACATTTTAAAGTCATTACTCTGGTTGCTCTGAGACTAGAGGTAAAGGACCCAAGTGAACAGTTTTCAACACGGCCACAGCCTTCTCCCTAGTCTGGGCGCCATCCTCTCGTGCCTAGATTATCAGAGGCCCAGCGGGCCATGGCAGTGTGTCGGCAGAAGACGGTGCCAGGACTGTGGCGGTGGCGGTGAAGGTACTGAACACTTTTCCAATGCTGCATCTGGAAGGTAGAGGTGACAGTCTTTGGTATCATGTTAATAGACCAGATACTCAATCCCTATTTCCTTCTTCCTGTAGGATCAAGAGGCAAGGAATGGTAGGCTGCTAGCAAGAGAAGTATTAAAAGGATTTGCCACAGGTGGAGGCGGGGTCAGGAGCACGTACCACCGGAAGGTAGCTAGACGGCTGGGTGAGGAGGGGAACTGGCCGAGAGCCACGGCCGGGCGTGAATAGGATGGTTCAGAGAACGCATCTCTGAGGGAAGGGCGTTGTTGGGCAGCCACGTGGCAGCTGCCAGAGCAGTGACAAAGGCCCTTGGGGAAGCAGGTAGGAGTTGCTAAGTTAGGATTCCAGAGGCGCTATCAAGACAGGTAACGTTTCTTGATAATAAACCAAGGGAAAGCATGGAAAGGCAATATTCCAAAAGGGGGCGGGAGCATTGGGGCCAGGGGAGTCTGGGGGTGGAGGGTGGGGCTGCAGGAGGAGCCGCAGAGGCCCTGGCTTGGGGGGGGGGGGTGTCTGAGGAGTGGCAGCCACTGGGGAGGGTACATCCGGGCACAGCTCGGGCTCCCTCATTGGCCAAGCTCACTTAGGAATCTTCCCCTTTGTGATGGGGTTTCTAGGCTGGATGATCACGGATGTGCTGACTTAGTAAGACACTTTATGGTTTCTTTTAGTATTTCAGACAAGATGAGGAAACCGTGCGGAGAACAGCTGAGTTGCTTTGCTGGCAGCCCTAAAGCTATGTCGAGTCTATAGACACTGTGTCTATATGAATCGGTGTTTTCGGCCTTTTCAAATCCTAAATCCCTCCCATTCCTATTTAAGCATTAATATCTCATTGTCTGCTCTGCTGTTGAATCTCTCTTCTGGGCCTTTCCACCAGGCGGGAGTTGTTTTTCAGATTGCACACACTTTCACCCACGCGCCTCCTGGAAACGCTGGTGGGCCCCGGTCTGGTTGGCTCGGCCTGGAGGAAGGGCCCTGCGGACTTGGTTCCGCGGAACGTTTTTATCCAGAGCGTGGAGGGAGACAGCAGAGCCGCTTGGCAAATTTAACGTGACACGGCATAGAAGGAGAGCCGGTGTTTTGGACGAGAGGACGTGAATTCAGACGTCTCTGGGTGGATGGGAGCAATGGACTGAAACCGGCGAGATAAAATCAACGAGGGCAGCCGAGTTTTCCGTTCAGAGTGAGACGCCTGCTATGTAAATATAAACCAGAGGACCCCGGGAACCGCTCTTGCCTGTTTTCTCGCAGACTGGCGGGCTTTGATTTGGTCGGCGTTTTTTGTGTGTGTGCTTATTGTTTTTACTCATCGTTTCAGTAAATGACCCCAAACCACACATACACAGACACGTGCACGTGATGCAAATATAAGCCGCAGTTATTTAAAGAGGAACCAGTCAATCTCAGAGAAGCAGCCCTTGCTTTCCGATGTGGACCACAGCACACGTGTTTTCAGGTCTGAGTGCCCTTCCCTGGGGACACAGACGAGCTCGGACGCCCCCGATGGCCCCAACCACCGTGTTCGGTGCTTAGTTCATAGATATTTGAATGGACAGCGATGTGGGTGGTTGGAAATGGCATCCCAGACCCTGGAACTGGGAAGGAGGAAACTTGGAGATGGCTCTCATCAAATACTTGGCAGGACTCTCAAGTAGAAGAGAGACTAGAATTACTTCATGTTTTTCCAGAAGTCAGACCAAACATATCAATGACTGGCTGTTTGGGTCAATTTAAGAACTGCCTGGGGAAATCCTTCAGTGGAGTGGGCATTGGGTGTCATTAAGGTCCTAGGACAGTGACTATAACATCCCCGTGATGGCAGCGGCCAGGGACCGGTAGGAGCTGTGTGAATGGAGAATTCCTGAATCTGGGGTACTTCGTGGTCTTTCTGTCTCTCCCAGTGCTTTGCCTTTTGGTGGGTCCAACGCAGCTGGCGCCTTGTCTTTTGAACTTTGCAGAATCCACCCGGCCAGGGGAAGGATTGCTTAGAAAACAATGTTTGGTGCACTCTTCTGAGGATACTGCCCTGTGTTGGAGAAAGCCCTTTAATTTGGCCCTTTTTAGGCCTTGAATTTTTTTTTCCCCTCATCTCATCTTTTTGTCAGTTGGCCTCATAAATATTCATAGAGGAGTTGACCCAAAATAAGAGTTATTCTAAAAGTCTTTCTAAGCCTTTCAGCTACGCTTCAAGTAATTATTTGAATATGATCTCTGCCCAGTTATACTGTTGTAAAAACTAGTGAGTAATCCGTTTTGGGAGTTATTTTTAAAAATTTAATCAGGATTTCAGAAATCGAGGGATGATCTGATGTGAAAGAAGAGTCATTTTTCATTAATCTCCGGGCACGAGTGCCTCCGTGGCCTGGAGCTCTCAGGCTGCAAGCCTCTGTCCTGATCCTCTCGCCTCCCCTGGTTGAGAAGGACAGAAGCCACGGCCGAGCTGGACGCGTGGATTCGGGCCCACGGCCCCGACGTGGACCGTAGTGAAGTATGAACAGCAGGCAGGCCTTCCGGTGGGCAGAAAGTGGGGTGGCCCTTACGCTGTGAGAGCAGACCTGAGGAGCCCGCTGTCTGTGGGAGAGGCTCCCCTGGACTCTGACCGCACCCCGCCTTTTCTGTTTCCCCCTGTAGACTGTGTAGTGCAGCAGCTGCTAGTTTTGTCCACGCGTGGTCACCTTTGGTCCTTTTCCCTCACACAGAAAATCCTCCTCCCTCTTTTGCCAAAAGTCCCCCTCCATCCAGTGCCTGCTGTTCCCGCACCGAGAAGTGGATAACAATGGTCTCCTTGAGTCTCTCCAGCTGGAATAAGAAATCCCCAGAGCTCAGCCCTGACATCACAGCTCTGTGGTGTGTTTTCTGGGAAAGTCTAGTTTGGCCCGAGGGTCACTAGTATATGTGTGATCTGGGGAGAGGAACTAACATCTCTGAGCCTCTGTACTCTTGTGTGTAAGGTCTTGGAGTAGTTTCTTTTTTCTTTTTTAATAATTATTGTTGAAAGTATTACCTATGTCCCTTTTTCCCCCCATTGACCCCCTCCATCCTGCCCCTGTCCCCCCTACCCTGCCCCAGGCCTTCAGCACCCTATTGTCTGTGTCCATGGGTTATGCACTCAAGGTCTTCGGTTGATTACCTCCCACTACCCACCCTTCTTCGCCTTCCCTCTGAGACTCCACACTCTGTTCCATGCTTCCGTGTCTCTGGGTCCACTCCCTTCATCAGTTTATTTAGTTACTTAGATTCCACATGCGTGCGATCAGGTGATACTTCTTTTTCTCTTACACTGAGTTTCCTCAAAAAAATTAAATGTGGATCTGCCATTTGACCCAGGGATCCCACTTCTAGGAATATATCCTAAGAAACCTGAGGCACCAATCAGAAAGAATGCATGCACCACCCTATGTTCATAGCAGCACAAGTTACAATAGTGAAGATCTGGAAACAACCCAAGTGCCCATCAGTAGATGAGTGGATAAAAAAGCTGTGGTACATTTATACCATGGGATACTTACAGCTCTGTGTGTGTGTGGGGGGGGGGGGGGATCTCTTACCCTTTAAGGCAACATGGAGGACCTGGAGAATATCATGCTAAGTGAAACAAGTCAGTCTTTGGTGGTTTTAGGCACTGTAAGCAAGCACTAAGCTCAGTGCTTGGCGTGTAGAGTGTTCAGTAACTCATTGTTAGCTGGCATTAATTTATACAGACTCTTCTATCAAGTTACCAGTTTTAACTTGTTCATGTGGGTATAAAAAACATTTAAGGAGCTATTTGGATAGATTCAGGGGCGGGATGTTCTGATTTTGACAGTCCGGTTCTAGAGCACCTCTGGGCTCACCTGACAACAGCCCCAGCCCGTGCCAGCTCTCAGCTGTGCCAGGTCTCAGCCGTGCCAGGCACTGTGCTGAATGCACCCTCAGCTCGTGGCATTCACTGGCCCACTGGGATCCTCACAAGCCCGTTTTTGAGCCCGTTTCGCCCTGTGATCATGGGGATCCTGAGGTCCGGAGAGGCTCACCTTCCCGCCCAGGAGAGCAGAGCTGCACCTGGGCCCACCCTACCCTCTGCCCTGGGGAGGAGCACGCTCACTGCGTAACTTCCTGGGGAAGAAGGATGCGCCTGCGTCAGCTTTGGGGTTGCACTTTTTAAATTGGGTTGCATTCTTTTGTATATCGAGAGACTCACTGCCAACTTGCCTGGATATATCAGGACTGGGAGGCCATTTTGAAATTTAGTTCTTTTCATGCCCTCAGGAGACATTATTTTATTTTATTTTTTATTTTTAAATATATTTTTGTTGATTTCAGAGAGGAAGGGAGAAGGAGAGAGTCATAGAAACATCAATGATGACAGAGGATCATTGATCAGCTGCCTCCTGCACACTCCCCATGGGAGACCGGGCCCGAAACCCGGGCATGTGCCCTTGACCGGAATCGAACTCACTCTGTGTCCACTGAGCCAAACTGACTAGGGCAGGAGACATTATTTTAGAAAAGCATCTTGCTTCTATCTAGAACCTAACCTAGCAGAACCCACCCCAACTTCTGCTTTGTCTTCCTACTATTTCTCTGAGGTGGTGAGCAGGCAGTGTCATCCCCATTTCAAAGAGAGGGAAACCAGTGTGCCAGGTATTATGTCCTAAATATTAGTAATAGCTCCCTGATTGGGTACTAACTAAGGGCCAGGCTCTGTCCTCAGCTGTTTACCTCCTGCGTGATCATCCTCGTTTTCTAGGTGAGGAAACCGAGACCGGCGCGGGGGAAGCGACCTGCTCGGGGTGCAGGTGGTCATGGGCGCCATGTTTGCTGGCTTGTGTTTCAAACTCCTTGTGAGCAAAATTGCAAGACACGGGCTTCATCGGCTGCCCAGCCCTGGCCTGTGCCATGTGTGCGTGGCATCTGGACAGCCGTGTCTGAAACCATTGAGGCGTGAACCGGGTTTTCTTTCGCGTGTCGAATGGCCATTTAACAGCTATTGTGAAACAGAATTTTCTGCCAACCTTGAATATCACACGGAGGTCAGGCAGGCTCTTAAGCATTCCTCCCCAGCCGTCCCCACACCCCACACCCCACACCCCACACCGGGCTGCTTTGGTGTAAACAACCCCCAGGGTGAGAACTGGCCCTTGGCGCATTTTCACTCTCCATCCGCCACGGCTTCTCACCGTCTCAGGTTAGTGACAAGGCCCTGTCACTGGTGCTGGCACTTCGTGATCCCGTGGCACCGAGCACTCGGACAGGAGCCCCCACCCCTTCGAGCTCATTATGAATGGGCCAGCTTATTCTTTCCCTCTGCAAGCATATAAAACCTTATTTTCTGGTTCGTTAAAATATGCACACACACACACACACACACACACAAACAATTCTGTGGGGAGAAGAGCTCTTTCCAGAGAAAGAGCCCGGCAGTGTGCTGAGCGGATGGCGTCCCGGGGAAAGGAAAGCGCCGAGCAACCCGTGTCAGGGGAGCGGGTCACTGACTGGGTGCAAACCTGTTAAAGAATGTTGTTTGTCCCCCTACAGGGCGTACAAAACCATTGAGGATGATGACCTGAAGTTCCCCCTGATATACGGAGAAGGCAAGAAGGTAGGCATCCGCCTCCCCGGACGGGGAGCGAGGCCGTCTCTGCGGAGCCGGGCGGCCTGTGCCCTCCATCCCGCGGCGCCCGGCCCTGCGGCCCTGACAGCGGAGCGAGTCATCCCCCCTGTGTCCTTTGGGCCTCCTGTCCAAGGGCCCCGGGAGTGGCAGGCTGGGGAGGGGTGCGGCGAGTTCTGGGGGAGGAGGGGAGAGTCGGTTTTGTGAACATAGCGGTCCCTTTACCATGTGTGACACGACCACTCGCACATATCTCAGCGCCTTGGGCCTCGGACAAGCCCCGGGCAGGCAGGGCTGGGGGCGAGGCCGCTGAGACTCACCTCGCAGGCACCGCCACGCCGCCGCAAGGGGGGTCCCCGGTGGGGAGCCGGGCCCTCTGCCGCCTCCTCTGCTCACACCCCACCTGCCAGTCTGCTTCTCCACGCGGCCTGGGGAGGGGGACCCAGAGCCTTCCTGTGAGGAGGCTGTGGGGCCGCAGGGACCCGAGCACCTGCGGGGACAGCACGGAGCATTCCTCAGGCCCATGGGCACCACTTGCTGAGCAGCAGGCGCTGCTGCCGCGGAGGAAGCTGTCGTCTCGGGGTTCTGTGTGCAGAGCCTGCGGGGGCTGCGGAGCGGGGATGGGGAGGCTCTGGGGCCAGTTCCCAATCAGAGCGAACCCCTTCTGAGTCACTGCGTTCTTCCTGCAAACAGACGGCCAGCCAGGTGCCGAGGGCCCCACTGAGAAGGGAAGAATGTTCAGCCGGCATTTTCCCAGCATTTGGTAGCTTTTAGCGGGAGGAACTGACTCATAAGGAAACTGGGGGATGCCTTCCTGAGCAGAACGTGTGTGTGCGTGTGTGTGCGTGTGTGTGTGTGTGTGTGTGTGTGTGTGTGTGTGTGTGTACCTCTGCGAGAGAGGGAGAGAGAATTAGTTAGATTTGAGAGCTCCGTGGAGCCCAGCGGTGATTTCATGGGAAGGCACTTGGTGGAGAGAAGGGAAGCGTGACTGTCTGATCCATGTAGCGACCACTTTTCAAAGGAACTTGCCCCTTTCCTGGAGGCAGGACACCCACTTTACTCTCCATGGTTGAGGATCATGACAAGGAAGAGCTCTGTTCCCTAGGGAAGTACTGAGCCTCTCAGCACCGTGGGCACCATCAGTGCAGTCACTCAGTCCTGGCTTTCTCCAGGGGCTGAGATCCTCGGGGTCTCCTGCGGCGCCAGTGAGACGGGGGGCTCAGAGCCACATCCTCCGAGGCCGTACCCCAGTCCCTGTCCAGCCTGGCACCCGACACCGGGCAGGCCTTCAACAACCGCATGAGGATTAAGCCAGCCACTCGGTGACGTTCAGTACACTGTCCCCCACGTAACGGAAGTGGACAGATGTGTTCTTTGAAGGTTACCAACAGTAAGACTTACAGGAGCAAGGTTTTCCCCGTCGAGAAAAAGTTCGGTTTACCGGGACGTGGCACTCCTCGGCGTGTCAGGGAGCTGGAGCTCGGCGGCCCTGGGATGTGCAGCTGGCCGGTGCTGTCCCGGAGCTGCGATCTGTTTTTAAAAGCATGTCAGCCTTTCATGTCCACATTTAATGCAAACGTGCCCACCTTCTGATCTAAAACCAGCTCCAAATGCCATCGCCTTTTGGGGAAACTGGGGGGAAGGTGATGGTGATGTGCGAGATGGTAAAATTTCTTAGCATTTATGAGTTATTCGGATTACCTAAACAATGAATGAAGTGAGGATTCAAGCTCGGGGCTTTGAACCATGACAGTACACCAGATAACACCATTGATGACCCAAGTGTTAGGGCATCAAGCTTCCTTCCGCCCAGAACGAGCTCCATCCCTCTATGTCTACCAGTCCTGAGGCGGCCTGTCCTTCTGCGTAGAGATTTAGTACCAGCTCCATGGGACCTTCTCAGCAGAAGCTTTACTCCTCTGAACTCACACCACCCATTGTTTACGTGTCTTTCATATTGGCCATATTTTATATATATCATTTGTTTACAAAATATTGGCCATGTTTTATATGTCATTAGACATGTGCCCCTTCTCTCCCCCTTACCAGGTTCCTTTATAGTAGGCGCGAGTCCATAGACATCTGTCCCCCACAGCATGGCGCCTGCACTTAGTAGGTGCTCACTAAAAGTTTGGGTAGATCACACCTGTGGCATCCTGGGAGGTGTGAGGGCTGAGTGCGTAGGCACTAGGGGTGATAATAGTCTTGCTTCACTTAAAAGTGTTCAGAAAATGAGAAGCGCAAGGTGGCGGGGTGTCAGCCCGGAGGCCTCTGTGTGGTGGCTCCCTCTTGTCGGTCCACCCGGAGGGAACTTGTGGAGAAAGGGAAGGTGGCACATTGCTAATGGTTTATTTTCTCCAGCTGTAAAGTGTCAAATAGGAGCTTTGGGAGGATAGAGCTGCCACTGACTCCTTTGCATCATTTCCCAGTGCCTAGTCCAGTGTCAGAGGTATAGCTGGTGTTGTTCTGCAAGTACCTGTGGAGCGGGTGTACGGCAGACAGAAGAACGGACAAATGGATGGATGCTGTTGGGTTTGGTTGGGACTGAAATTAGCAGCTGTAGACGTCACACATGTATTGGATTTGGTGTATGGGACACCCCTCCCTCCAGTCTCTACAAAAGAAAGCTGGAGAGAGACAACAGCCCCCCATCAGGCTTAAGCTAACTGGTGGAAAAGCCGCTGGCCAAGGACATAAGTGATCTTGGTGAGCGAGCCCCTCCTTGGAAACAGCTCCCTGCCTTGGCTCGTAGCAAGAGGCGAGAGGAATTGGGGCCCGTGGCGGCTCTCTGGCCCGTGGCGGCTGCACTGCCCGTCCGCGGGAGTTTCTCATGACCCTCTGCTTTCCTCCCAGGCCCGAGTGATGGCAACCATCGGAGTGACCCGGGGGCTGGGGGACCATGACCTGAAGGTGCATGACTCCAACATCTACATAAAGCCATTCCTGTCTTCAGTGCCGGAGGTACTGCCTGAGGTTTTTACTTTGTACAATGAAGTATTTTCTGACTTTGCTCCTCCTGTGACTCTCACCCCACATCCGACTGCCGTCAGCCTGTCTAGCATGTACCCCTGCACTCGCTCTCGTGTCTGTTTCTCCTTCCCACCCCATTCTCCCACGGACGGTCCTGTCTCGCACCCGCGTGGCCTCTGTCCTGGTAGCTGCACAGCCTCTTCGCCTCCTCAGTCCAGCCCACATGTGGCTGCTAAGTAGATTTTCCCAAACAGCTGCTGTGACCTTGTTTGCGTAGAAGCTTTAAACAGCCCATGACCTGGAGAATAAAGCCCAGACTCCTTTTTTTTTATTTCCGGCATTCTAGGCTTGTTATAAATTGGTCTAACTTCTTAATCTGATTTGTTCCCTTACTGCAGCCTGAAGGAATTTACTATTTCCTACTCATGGCTTTCAGTTTCCCATATGTACTTACCCTATTCCTTCTACCTAGAATGCTCTTCCTACCCATCCCCATACACCAAGATTCTTTTTTTTCTCTAGAATTTAACTTAAATGCTCCTCCTGTGGGGACTTCTGTGACCTCCCCACCCCCCTCAATCAGCAGGAATGTCTTCTCCCTACTCCAGATGTGTGGAGAGCAGCTGCCTCTTACAGGGTGTGCACTCTCTGCCTTGTTGCATAGTTGGTGATGTATATTTTTCTCTCCTCTTAGATTTTTTGTTTGTTTGTTTGTTTTGTTAATCCTCACAGAGGGACATTTTTCCCATTGCTTTTTGGAGAGGGTGAGACAGAGACAGAAAGAAATTTCGATGTCAGAGAGACACATGGATCGGTTGCCTCCTGCACACACCCCGACCAGGGCCCGGGGACCTGCAACCAGGGTACATGCCCCTAACCGGAACTGAACCTTCAGTCCCCACGCCAATGCTCTTTCCACTGAGCCAAACCGGCTAGGGCTTTCCTCTTTTAATTACCCGGAGAGCTGGTATCATTCCGTTGATATATGGAGAAGCTAATTGAAAAACAAGTCATAAATTTGGGTAAAAAATCATTTCTCACGCAATACAGGAAATAATATCAAGTTCTGTTTCAGAGTACATCATTTCAAAAAGATTCTGCTTCTAAGTTATAGAAAAAGCTAATGGTAGTTTACAGTTATTTTTTTTCTCTCACATACCAAGGAGTCTGTTCTTCGGGGGCTGCTGGGGGGTATAGCATCCCCAATGTGCCGGGCTAGAATGTCTCTTGTCTGGCTTTCCCTTTGCGGTTGCAAGATGGTGGCGGCAGCTCCGAGCATGACATTTTCACACAACACAGGAGGGACGCTCCTGTCTGTCCCGACGGACACTCGCTTGCAAATCTTTGGCCAGAACTATCTCACATGACCTCCCCTCGCTACAGGGAGGCAGGGAGGGAGAGAGCGTTAACTTCTCTGATATCGGCGGTGGAAGGGAGACAGGGAGGCGTCAGTCGGGGTTGCCTCCCGTGTGGCTGACTGTGGAAGCAGTGCTTCGCGCCGGAAGTGGCCAGAATGGCCAGCCAGGGCTCCATCTGCATGTTCTCCCCGAGGGCCGGAGCTGTGTGAGCGAAGGCTCTTTCTGTTGGAGGCAACAGAAGCCCACTCGAGCTAACTCAGAAAAAGGGACATGCTGATTCTGAAGCTGTTGGGAGAGGTGTTTGTGGGGTACAGGCCAGGCTGGGTGGGGAGGTGGTCCGGGGCCCAGTCCTGGGGATCCTCAGCAGGGGGGGCTGTCCCCTTTGGGAGGGAGCTGTCGTCAGTGGGACCAGCCAGGTTCTATGTGTCAACCCAGCCTCTCCCTTTCCCGGTCCAGATCACCAGAGGGGGATCCCATTGGCCGCAGTGACTTTCCCGCTGCAGCTTGTCCCTCAGACTGTGTGTCTACTCCAGAGCCGCTGTGGGCACCGTCACCTCGGCCTGCCCCTTTGGCAGGCCTGTGAGCGGGGGTAGTTTCTTCCCTTGCTGAGGCTGGCATCCAAAGTACACCTGCCCACAGGCAGTGAGGAGGGAGGTCCCTAGTAAGTATCAGGCACGGAAGACACGGATTTCCTGAGATCACCAGGATGCCAGGTGAGGTTAGCTGCGTAGAAGTGACAATTACCACTCATCAAGAGCTTGCAAAAGTCTCTTTTAGCCCTCACGTAGTGATTCTACATGACTCACTGTGACATCAAAGCGCCCTGGGCCCTCAGTTCTGGTCCATGTCAGGACCCATAGGTTACTGCTGAAACCGTTCCTGGCCAGAGAAGAGACAATACGTACTAAATCAGGCATTTCTGTGTTTCCCCCTCGGGAGAGGCATTTATCAGACGTATTAAATGGTGCCGTCACCTTTCTGCTTTCCAAAAGGGACAGAGGCAGTGTGGCTCGTGTTCCGTGGCGGGGAGCATCTCAGGAAACACGAACCATTTTGCTCCTTAAAGCAAAGTGAAAACCTTCTCACCACCACCACCCCCCCCCCCACACACACACACCCAGACACACACATGTACTTTCCATATAAAGTGGGAAGAGGCTTGGTTTGAAAGAGAATGATCTCTAATGCAGTGAAATTACCGCCATTCCAGTCGTTCTGCTGCTGGGCATCCCAGGAGGAGACTGCAGCTTTAAGACGTGGGCCTGTGTGGGGAGCTCCCCGAGGACTGACGGGACTTCCCAGCTGGCTGGTCAGAAGCCCCAGCTCACCTGTCTGCAGGGATGCCCGTTTGCAGGGACGCGGGCTGGTCGGTCCCACGTTGGTGAGGAATGGGGAAGGCTTCCAAAGGAACCTGGCGATCCCGGAGAAATGTACATGGTCTTAGAGAAGCGTAGAGCGGAATGAAGTGTTGAGTTTTTATAATAGTAGCAACAGGTCACATTTGTTCACTATTTAGTCTGGACCAGACAACCTATCTAGTTACATATGGATGCAGTGTCTCGTTTAATCCTCACAGCTCAGTGAACTTCGCGTGATTATTACACCCATTTCATAGGACGGGAAATTGAGGCCCAGGGAAGTGAAATAGCTCCCCAACGGTGTTCGGTCATTAAGTAGCAAGATGGCACTCACGCCAAGGCCTGTCCAGTCCAGTCAGTGCGCGTCGGGGAGAGACGCGGGGCTCCGGGATATTTCCTGGGCTATTGGCCAAGGGACCCCCAGGGTGCTGGTTCGAGGGGCTCTGAAGAGAGACCTTGGTCTTGGGACGTTAGGGTCCAGTTTTTCAGAGAAATACTGCCGGCCTCAGACTTAAGTTATAGGCGCTGAGGAGATGATGATATAGGGGGGAAAAAGTAATTGGGAAAGGCAGCGATGATGTTCAGTGTGTGCCAACCTAGGCCAGTCAGAATTGTGTGCAAAATGAGATTGTGGACCCCTAATTTAGCTTAATGGGTATGTTGCATAGACCCCAATATCCCTCTGCACGAGATTAAAATGGTTGTACATTTTAAATGCTTCCAGACGGAGCGGCCTTAGGCGGGGCCAGGAAAGGCGGGGGGAGGTCAGAGGGAAGAGGAGGAGCCCCTTGGATTGGCTGCTATGGAGGAGGGCAGAGAAAAGAAGATGGGTACGGGGGACCCTCCTCCCCATCCCCCCTTCTTTCCCTGAGCGGCAGTGTTAAAGTCGGGCTCTAGGAAACAGCGGGGGCCTCCGCTGGGAGCCCGGGAAGCGGAGTGAACAGATTTAAACCATCCCGTGCAGAATAGCAGCTCCCTTCCTGTGCTCTCCCCGCCCCCCCCCCCCCCCCAGCTTTCTGACCGGGACTCCCCAAGAGCATTCCTGCGCCGAGCTTCGCCTCTGCCAAGCACGGATCTCTTTCACGTTTGGGTTCTAAACAACAAACCACGCTCGATCTGGTGGCTGAAACGGTGGGGCGGGGGGGAGGTGATGTAGTTCTAAGAAAAGAGGCTAAAAAACCTTCTTGGAAATCAGCACTGTTCCCTTCATCATTGCGGCTCCTAATCTGATGTGATGAGTTAAGTACAAATAAATCAAAAGCATGTGGATCAAATTTACCAAAAAAGAAAAAAAAAAGAAAGAAAGAAAAAATGCACAGGGGTTTAAAAATTAGAGGAGGGTTTCTAGCCAAACACATTTTCAGTTCTGCTGAACGCAAGGCACTGGAAAAACCTCGAGTTTGCCAAACCTGAAGAGCAGCCGCCAGGTTTACTGAGCCTTCTCGGATCTCCTGAGCTCTCCAGGGCGGGGACCCCTGGCCAAGAGCGGAATTCCGAGAGAGGCCCCACCAACCAGCCTGGCCTGCTGGTCCGGGGTCGGGCGGCTGACTCTCCCCTGGTCCCAGCACCTTGTGGTCTCCGAGTGACAGCATGAGACGCAGCCTCCTCCAGCCAGGTCTCCCACCCCGTTGCTCAGTGAAGCTCATCACCATTCACCTTTGTCAGACCATCCTAAAGAGTTCGGGGGAGGAGGAGGGACTGTGAACCAAAGGCACCCCCCCCCCTCGGCCTTGCAGTCCGCCCAGGCCTGAAGCCCAACCTTCCAGATGTTCTGTGCTCTGCGCCCTCTCTGGCCTGTGTCAGAGCTAGGATTCCTCTCGTGTTGCTCACTCTTTCCAGCCTCCACTCGAAGGCCGCTGGTGCCTTTTGCCCCCCTTTGAGCTCTTGGAAGAATGAGGTCTTTTTCTGCGCGGGGGCCGTGTGCAGAGCCAGCCCCTCCTCCCTGCAGCGGCTCCTCTCCGCTCCTGCCAGAGGAACCACGGGGAGCTCCGTTTCCTCTCCGCTTCGTTTTCCCTCTCCTTCGCGTTCAGGATTCCTGGCAGCTGTTGTTTGTGACTCCAGTTCACCCGTTTAGCCCATTCCTGGTTTCCTTCACTGAGACGCGATTTTTCCTTGTATCTGAAAGAAGCAGCCTTCTCTGAAAGAAGGCAGAACGGCGACTCGGGCATCCGACGTCCAGCCCAGCCCCGGGTCCCCGCGGCCTGCCTTCAGGCTGGGTGGAAACGCCTGCACCAACACGGTACCGGGAGGAGCAGGCGAGAACATCCATGAAATGGCCTGCTTTGTGGTCAGTAGATACAAGGTTTCTGAAAGGCTTCGCACTTAGGGGTTCCCAGGACTGACTTCCAGGTTAAGAGGGAATAATTACTTCGTTTGTGGCTCCCCTGTTATCTCCCATGAAAACAGGAACAATATTTAAGCTCTCATGTTGACCCTGTAACATTTACAGTCTTTCTGATTCTTGGTAGCTTCTCATGCCCCAAGTCCAAGTCCCACTTGGGGAAAGAGGATATTTTGCTGTATCGTGTGCTCTCCTCAGTCTGGCCCAGTGAGAAGCAACATTGGTGTGTAATGCCATGGGCGGTGGTTGTGCTATGTTAAGTGAAGCAACATGATGGTGTATACTAAGATAGTGATCAGACGTAGGTTTAAAAAAAAAGGTTGCATGTGTGTACACACATATGCGTGTCTCTGTTTATAGAAATCTTGAAGAAAGTTTTCTAAAGTGGTCACAGTCATTATCTTTGGGTAGCAGAAGAGGAAAAACTTGTTTTAAAAAATCCCCTAGACCCCTCAAAAGTGCCTCAGGAGGCGGTGCAACGTAGTGGTTAGAAACCCAGACTGGCTGTGTGACCTTGAGACTGTTACTTTACCTAAATCTCAGCTTCCTCTTCAATAAAAAAAGAGGACAGTGGGGTCTTACACCCAAGAACCTAAAGAACAAAGACACACATAAAGTGCCTAGCACAGAAATTGGCATAAAACATATGAGTTCCTAGTTTTTCTTCACATTCCATCTAAACCACACACTTCCCTGGCTCCTTACAGAGGGCTCATGGGCCTGTGGTGTGCATCGAGGAGAACACGGGGGAGCTTGTCCTCAAGGCGCTAGACTTTGGGGCCAGTTGGGAGGTGAGACGAGCCAAGGACGAAGAGACCAGGGGCATTCAGAAAAGGGAGAGACAACCACATACAATCAAATCGGAAGAAGGACAAGATAAGTAGGACAAAAAAAATAAAGTAGAGGTGCGCCTGGTATGAATAAAGGTTGCCTTGCATGGTCACAGAGCTAGGAAGATGAGCCTGAAGGGCAATGGGCCACATATATTAAACCTAATCTTTGTGGGGGGCCCTGACCTGGACCTACAGCAGGAGATAAAGTCTCAGCCAGTGGGTAGCAGGATAAAGACGGTATGGGAGTCAGCCTGGAACAGCAGGTGGGCGGGGAGTGGATGGCAAAGAGAGGGACGCAGGGAGCTGGTGTAGGACTGAACTCCTGAAGAGACATTTCAAACCAACTGAACAATGTGATAAGAACTGAGGGTCGATTTGATTTAAAGGAGAAGCAGAGTGAAGTTTAAAAAAAAAATAACTGTAAACTTTGCCACACTGCCTTGTGACACACCGTGGTTACTCTCCGTGCTGCTGGCCGGAAGTAGCACCCAGAGGAGTAAAGAGAGCGATCATTTCCTTTTCTACACGTCAGGTGACCATATAACATCGTAGCCTCTCAATTCAACCAGGGCGTTTTTGAGAGTCAAATGGGGCACTATCTATAACAATACTGAGAAAACACTATTTCAGGCCAAACCAACCCAAATTGTCTCGGGCACAAGGGGACGTGTGGTCCCTGTGTGCCCCTCGCTGTCTCCTGAGCGTGGACTGACTGAGTCGGCGCATCTACACGGCACTCGCGTACCCCCACTCGCAGGCGGGGTCTCCTCTAAACCCTGTCTCCGTCAGCAGGCATGCGGGTGAACACAGACTTACCCCCAGGTGATTAATGAGCTAGATTCAAGCCCGTTTGTTCACTGATTACTCCATGAGCCGTTGGTTCAGCGGTGAACTAGCCATTGGAAGCGCAGAGAAAGGGGCAGGTCGTGGGAGTGCCCCACCACGTGAGCGGGAAGTTCCTGCCTGGAGCTTAGTCGCCTCTCTGAGGCGGAAGGCACCGGGCCTGTGGAGAAGAGGAGCCTGTGCCATAGCAGCCAGCCGGGCACTGGGCTCCACTTCAGGCTGCTCTTCACACGACCTAATATTTTAGCTGTTTAGAAACTTTCCGGCCCACTAGATTGTACCTCCCCTCCAAAGTCAAATGTTTATTTTGTCTGTAGATTGCTGAAGAAAAGAAGAAACCCTCAAGAATACCTGCGGTATATTTAAAGTATACAATTATGCCCACAGCCAAAACAACCAGCTCCTTTGGGGTAGCATGAGCAGCCAACATATCTGTATCCCTTACATGCCCCTTGATCATTGACAGATGCTTTGAGGCCAGTCACATCAAGGTCTAACCCATCCTATGATGAAAGACTAGAACATTAGACCCATGAGCACCCCAATGGCCGACCCGTCCTCCTAACCTCATTTCACACCGGGAGACACTGAAGGTTTGAGAAGCTGTGCTTCATTCCTTGCCGCTTCCCAGCAGAAATCCTGCACTTTGGCCAAACCAAACTATAGGAAGCCGCCCAGCCCCTCAGCCCTCTCTTACGTCCCGGCCTCTGGCGCCTGCATGTTCTAACGGGTAAGGTGGTTGATGTCCAACTCCGGCTCCCTGACACGCTCCCTCTGATGAATCTCTGCTTCACTCAGTGTTCCAGGCAGAGGTCAACAGACCATAGTGGGAATGAACAGAGTGGTTTTGCTAACCACTAAGGAGTGGAGGTGGGCCTCAAACCCAAGTCTTTTGCCACCAAATTCAGCGTGTGCTTCATGACATTGTGCAGTGGAGACAGAATCACAATAGGGAACTTGGATGCCGTCTCGGTGTCAGAATGCCGATGCTGGAATACTCTGCTTGGTGTGTGGAATCACAAGGAGATAAGCTGGAATTCTGTTTTCTTCTGGTACAGGCGTCACATGCAAAGTGCTATAGGTTGAGCTTTTTGGGTTGGTTGGCCACATGGGATATAGGGGACAAGACTTAGTTCTCTCCTTATTTTCTGTTTTCTACTTCCTGTTGGCAGCTTTTACCTTGGGAACGACCTGACTCTTCTCCAAGGACACTACTGAGAGTCCCCGTCACTGTATTCTTCTCTTTTTAAAAAATATTTTTATTGATTTCAGAGAGGAAAGGAGAGATAGAAACATAAATGATGAGAATCATTGATCGGCTGCCTCCTGCATGCCCCACACTGAGGATCGAGCTCACAACTGGGGCATATGCCCTGAGAATCGACCCACAACCTCCTGGTTCATACGTTGACGCTTAACCACTGAGCCATGCTGGCGGGCCCAGTGACTGTTACTGTTCATGAGACTTTGGAACTGGATCCCAGGTCCGCGGAGCCCACTCTTACTCATCTCCTTCCATCGACAAGGTGACTTTCAGGTGCATCACCCTGAGATCAGTGCCTTGAAAAGTAACGTGTAGTGCATGAGAATTTGTGGTGACCTTCCACATTATCTCATTTGATCTTTTTAACAGCTTTGTGAGCGAGGTAGACACATGTATACAATATTTATTTTTCATTATTTTTTCCAATTTTTTAACAATGATTTCAGAGATGAGAAACTTGATAGCTAAAGAAAATAAATGGCTTGTAGAAAGCCAGGCCTGCGCTGCAGGAGCTCGTAGCCCTGCGCCAAGGACTTAAAAGGGAAAAGGTTTAAAGAATCTGCTGGGCTGTTCAAGATGTAAAGGCTGTGAGAGCATCCTAGAGGAACAGCCGAGATTGGGCAAATGGAAGAAGTGATGGATTCTTTTTAAAAGTCGTTTTAAGAAGCCAGTATGAGCCCAACTTAACATGACATTGAAATTTCATCAGTAACAGAGCAAAGATGCCAACATGTTTTAGACAAGCGCTGAAGCAGCAGCCTGCGGCCGGACACTACCAAGTGTAGGTGCCATATTAAAAGTTGCTTGTCGCCGAATCTGGTTTAGCTCAGTGGATAGAGCATCAGCCTGCGGACTGGAAGGTCCCGGGTTCGATTCCGGTCAAGGGCATGTACATTGGTTGCGGACACATCCCCAGTGGGGGTGGGGGTGCAAGAGGCAGCTGGTTGATGCTTCTCTCTCATCGATGTTTCCAACTCTCTATCCCTCTCAATTCCTCTCTGTGTAAAATCAATAAAATATATTTTAAAATAAAATAAAAGTTGCTTGTCATAAGCTCCTCTGTAAAACAGGTGGTCAGTGAAGACATTAAGGACGTCTCTAAGGGCCAGAGGCCCTCAGAGCATTCAGCAGTGGTTCTTTGTGTCCCGCCACCACGGCTCATTCCTGCTCCCTCCCTAACACCGTTGTTTGTTAGCAGCTCTGTTAAACATCAGTGCTTGACTTGATGAATGCTGGCGTTAACACGCTAAGTCTGCTGGGTCACCGTGAGCTTAGGGGGCTTCTGGATGGATTTCATATGTCGAATTTTTCTCATTCCTCTCTTTGTCCCCTATTTATTCTTTGTCTCAGCAAATATATCCTGAACTTCTATTTTGATTTATACTGTGAAAAATACTGCTAGACCACAGGAGGGAGGGAGGGAAGCAAAATCTGCATCTTTGGCTCCCAGAGGCTGAATTGGGGGAGCGGGGAGGTAAGATGGCCAACTCACGGGGTGTTCATTGTAAGCAGGACAAGGGGAAATGTCCAACAGGAAAAATGCCCCCTTTGGTTATCGATTGAATGGTTACCAAGTGCCAGGCTCTCTGCTCTGTGGTGGAGACAGAAACAAATGGGACAGCTCACAACTTGCCCCTAGGAGCCTGTAGCCTAGGACAGTTTTCGAGGTGTGGTTCCCCTCTACCTGCACCGGAATTACCTGGTCTTTATTTAAATAGGCTGATGCCTGGGCTCCGAGCTTCACTATCAGAATTTTTAAAGGTGGACCCTGGAATCCTCATTTGTTTAATTAGAACCAGGGGGTCCTTAAATACATTACAGTTTGAGAATAACTGACCGTGCGGGGGAGACAGACAAGTGAACCCAGCGGGGTAGCGATAGGTAAAGACTGGGCTGGGGGGCGGGAAAGGATTGTGGCTGCAGAGGCCCCGGACGGAGGTGCTGCGCTTTGGTCTTCTTCAGCTGGAGGGAGAGGAGGGAGGACGGAGGGGATGTTTTAGACGCATTCTTAATGCAGAGGAGCGGTGGGTCCGGAAAGGAAAGGCACAAGGAGGGACCTGTGGGGAAATCGGCTCACTTGGTCAGGTCTCTGTTCAAATAGTGCATTCCTAGAGAGGCCCCCCAAAATCACATCTTCTTAAAAATGACTCTCCTTGCCCTGCCTGGTTCTTCTTCAGAGCACCCATCACCCCTGTGGTGTTTGTCTGTCTCATGTCCTGGGTTAGAGGTCACACGAGGCTGTCACTTGTGTTCACAGCTGGATGTGAACTTCCGGTGTCTGGGAAGGTCGTTGGCACATGGTGGCTGCTCAATAAACAACATAACCAAGGTCGCAGGCAGGCAGATGGAGCCACGCGGGCCTCCTCTCTCAGCCGCTCAGATGAAATTGCTCTGAGAAACTGCAGGAATCTCAGGGATTCCTGTGGCCTTTCTCCCCCTTTCTTGGCAGACGGCGAGGCAGGAAGGAGCCGCCGGAAGCCCTGTCATGTTCTCCACTCCCCCTCAGACAAGCCTTTGTGCGGCTCACCTCTCCTGCCCGAGGCCGCAAAGCCTCTCCTCCTGAGTCTGAGTCCCGGGGCGCCTCAGAGCCTATTAGCTGGATGTGAGACTTCCCGGAACACTGGGAAGCTATTTAAGGGATGGAACGGGGAACTTTGGGGAGATGAGTGTGGTCTGGCCGAGGAGAGCCAACTGCAGCTTCAGAGAGGGAAGGTCGGGACTCCAGAGCCCGCCCGCTGGAATCCTTTGGAGCCCTCGCCGCCGAGGAGGCCGAGCATCCAGTGGGATGTCTTGTGTGGAAGTCCAATTTTTCTGAAAGCTTCCTCACAAAACGTTCTGCATCACAGGTTAATGTATAAGACATGAGTCGTAAGTGGAAAGTTGGCACAGTCCTGTGGAAACTGTCTAAAGGGCAGGAAACAAAGGGTAGCAGTAAAAAGAAACCTAAAAGGATGTTAATTAGGGAAGTGCCCCGGGGAATACGGTTGAGACCAGCTTTTTATTATTTACATAAAAAATTAGTTGGAGAATGGAAGTGAAAGGGATTTTCGTGTTGGCTAATGAAACTGCATCAGAGAGCTGTGTGTGGAAATGTGAATAGTGGAATTAAGGGAGGATTCAACTTATTGACAGAATGGAAAAGGAGTGTTTTCTAACATATTTCTATTTACCAACCCACATCCATTCTGTTCACCAGATTTCCAGTTGAGTAGTGGTGGGCAGGAGAGCTTCAGCTTGAATAACTCAGACCTCCACATTTTGGGGGCCAGCAGAAAGTACTTGAAGAGATTTTGGCATCCCACAATAGGGCGGGTCCTGAAATGGAACGGAATTATATTCAGACCTAGAAACCTCTCTTTTAGAAGGACCTGGAAGGCAGACAGAATATGCTATTTAGCTATAAGCATAAGATTGGGCCACCTATCATCCATATATTTACCCATTTCCCTTTAGTTAACATTTTCTATCCTTTGGAGCTCGAAGTATCACAGAAATTCGTTGTAGAAATTCCTCAGTAGGAAGCTAGCAGTCTCTCTCAAAGTAATTGCATACACAGTGAGCCAGGACTTGAAGTTGGGAGCCCAGGAGTGACCTCTGCTATCTTCTCTTGAGCTTCCCCGGGGGATATCTATGCAGGCGCCATGGAAGCTCCTAAGCCCTTGATTTCCCTACAGCCTGGTACTCAAAGAGCGGTCCATGGAGCTGCAGGCTCGGAACATGAGGGAACAAACTAGAAATACAGCCTCTCGACTCACCCCAGAATGGAGTTAGAATCTACATTTTAGTCAAAACCGGTTTGGCTCAGTGGATAGAGGGTCAGCCTGAGGACTGAAAGGTCCTAGGTTCAATTCCGGTCAAGGGCATGTACCTTGGTTGCAGGCACATCCCCGGTAGGGGGACGTGCAAGAGGCAGCTGATGGATGATTCTCTCTCATCGATGTTTCTAACTCTCTATCCCTCTCCCTTCCTCTCTATAAAAAAATCAATAAAATATTTTTTAAAAGAATCTGCATTTTAACAAGATCCCCAGCTGAGTTCTATGCTTATGAGAAGCACTGCTCTAAGGCACCGGAACTGCAGAAAACAGCACTAAGAGGATTTGGTCACTTTTGTGGAGTGAAAATTGGACCACATGAATTCTGTGGCCTAAGGATGGAATTCTGGCATTTGAGACTCTCTGGTCTTTAAACTTAAGATCCTCCCTCTTGTTTTCTTTAATTTGGCCTCAGAAGGCACCTTGCCTTCTCCGGAATGTAAACATCCTTAAGTGAACCTGCCTTTTGAGAAAGTGTTAAAAAGGGTTCTATACACCCCTGAGTGCTCTTCCCCCGCGTGTGGTCTGCACACTGGGCCATTAGCTAATTGCTCCCATCGACGTCACAGGCCCAGCAGCCTGCGTCCTGGCGGCTGCTTTTCGGTTCTGCTCACTTTCCTAGGGCTCCGTGGGCGGGTGCCGTGCACTTTATTGTTTTCTGCTGCTGGGTGTAGGCTGCTAGTCCACAGGACCAGACCCGTGGCAGGGTGTCACTGGCCTGGGAAAACTTTTCTAAAAACATAAGCTTGGCTTTCAAAGACGTGGATTCGAGCAGTTTGTAGACCTCTTAAAATTTGTATTCTCGCTAGACCTGAGATGGTGTAATGATTGTGATGGGGCCTGGGAGCAGCTGCTCACACTGCCTCCTCCGCCCGCCCTCTTCCCTCCCCTCACCCACAGCTTGCACTCAGACTTGCTTTTAGAAGATAGAAATAGAGCAGTGAGGGTGAAATTGACCTGCCTTTGTCCTCAGTTTATGAGGTGGTGTAGGCAGTTGCTGGTTCTGCCAATTAGGAGGGAACAACAATGAAATCCCGAGCTCTTCCTCCCCCTCCCAGCCAAAGCAGGGTGAATACAGAGTTGTGGCCTAACCTAAAGAGGGCGTGATTTTTATTGTTATTGGTTTTGCCAAGATTACTCTGTTCTTTTCAGAGATTTTAGGTGGATGTTGAAATGCCCAAGTCGTTCTAGGTGCCAGAGATGAGTAAAGTCTTAAGATTTGCCCAGACACGCTTCATGTATCTGTTGTAAATTAGGCTAGATCAGCTGTGGGCAAACTACGGCCCGCGGGCCGGATCCAGCCCGTTCGGCTGTTCTATCTGGCCCGCCGAGCCGGAAGAGCGGAGTGTTCTCTTGCTCTCCCCTCCGCTCCTTCACCAGCAGCCCAAGATGAGAGTGCCAGCATGGTCAGGTTGCTTTTGTTCGGCCCTCCGGTCCAGTTTAAGAACCCATTGTAGCCCTCGAGTCAAAAAGTTTGCCCACCCCTGGGCTAGATTGAGGCTCCTCAAACCTCAGTATAGCCTCAGAGCTCCATGCCTACCTGAGATGAGTCCCCTGGGCAATAAACAGGTAAGCCAAAAGGTGATCAGTAAGTGGATTGCATAAAGTGTGCCTCCTTTGCCCCGGCCAATACATACAGAGCAGCTACTAAGGATCCTAGGCTGGCCTTATCTCACCCCACACTGAGAACTCAGGAGCAGGGAATCTCTTCATCCCAGAGCAAGCCTTTAATGTTTGTGGAATGGCCGTGAAAAGAAAAGAAGGAAGCCAACCTCTGGCTAGCCGAAGTATCTATTGTAAGTCAGTGTTCCAGCAACATATCTCAGGCATCACATTTTCAGTTCAATTGATTTCAGAGAGGAAGGGATAGGGAGGAAGAGATAGAGACATCAGTGATGAGCGAGAATCATTGATCCCCCTGCACACTACCTACTGGGGATCGAGCATGCAACCTGGGCAGACCAACTGGGAATCAAACCATGACCTCCTGGTTCATTGGTGGATGCTCAACCACTGAGCAACACCTGCCAAGCAGTTCATTTCTTTTTTGTCAAACTATTAAGCCCACCCGTTAGGCCCCATATGTCTGTACAACAAGTCTCCAAAGGAAGCTGCCCTGCACACAAAGCTTGCTGTGCAATGAGTACCTCGCAATGCATACCTGCAACCCACTGGCTGGGCAGGAAAAGGGACTGGAGATCAGAAATCATTCGTTAAGGGGAATGATGTGCTTACAACCTCTTAAGCCGAAGTGTTCCCATTCGTTTCAGGTAAGAGTCTACGATCTCTCCAAATATGAGCATGGAGCAGATGATGTGCTGATCCTGGCAACGGATGGACTGTGGGATGTTTTATCAAATGAAGAAGTGGCAGAAGCAATCACTCAGTTTCTTCCTAACTGTGACCCTGATGACCCTCACAGGTTTGTGCATCTCTGTGATTATAGGGTTAGTTCTTAAGCAGTGTTTTATAATGTGACAAGGGAAAAGAGGTCCATGCCCCTGACTAAACAGCCAGATTGCAGGCCAGGCCTAGGGACCTATCCGCGCATGAATTTTGTGCACTGGGCCTCTAGTTAAATATAAGAGGGTATTATGAGTATACTAGAGGCTGGTACATGAAAATTCATGCACTGGAGGGGGTCCCTCAGCCTGGCCTGCCCTCTCACAGTCCGGGAACCCTCATAGGTGGGAAGCGACCCGGTGATCAGGGGAAGGCGATGCCCCCATCACACCTCTGATGGTGCCAAGGCTGGCAGCACAAGCCTATGCCAGTCCTGGTTACCCCAGCCTTGGGCAGCCCTAGGTGGCTGGGCAGCTGACATCCAAGACTTGCCTGCTCATCAGGCTAGTCCTGGACAGCTGGGGGATTGAAGGCTGGTCTGGCCGCATTGAAAGTCTGCCACCCCCACCCCCCAGAAGGGCTGAAAGGACTGGGGGACTCCATGGGGCCGAGGGGACTGAGCGCCACCATCTTGTGGCTATGGGCGCCGCCATCTTTGTGATGGTGTGATGGTCAATTTGTATGTTTCCTCTTTATTATATGGGATACCCATTCATTAATGGGAACATTGTAAAAACATTAATTCTCCCTAAATTGATCTAGCATCAGTACAGTTTATAACCAAAATTCCAATGGAGTTTTCATGGAACTTCAAAAGTTAATTTTAGACATACGTTAAAAAAATGCCAAGAATGTTTGTGACATTTCTGTATGAGTTATACCCTTCTAGATATTAACACAAAATCAGAACAATTAAGTCAGTGTAGAAAAAATATAAAATTTTATCCTTCTCTCACATCATACACTAAAAGCAAGTCCAGGCAAATTAAGACTTACAAGCGAAATGCAAAAATAAAGACAACTTTTAGAAAATAGCATATAGAAAACTATCTTGATAATCTCAAAATAGGGAAGGATTTCTTAGGACACAGAAAGCACAAACAATTATAGACTGATACTGTTGACTAGATTAAACTTACTAAGTTTGGTTCTTCAAAAGACAACATTCTATATAATAAGACCCTAATGTGCAAATCGACTGTATGGCAGACCGACCAGTCACTATGATGCTCACTAACCACCAGGGAGTAGACACTCAATGCAGGAGCTGTTCCTTGGTGATCAGTGCGCCCCCACAGGAGGGGGTCGCTCAGCCAGAAGCCAGGCTCATGACTGGCACACAGTGGAGGTGAAGGAAGCCTCTCCCGCCTCCACAGCAGCACTAAGGAGCAGCTAGCTGAGCAGTAAGGAGCAGCGAGCAAGTGGGCAGTAAGGAGTGAGGAGTCCTAGACTGTGAGAGCCTGGACTGTAAGAGGGATGCCTGACCACCAGCTTGGGCCTAAGCTGGCAGGTGGACATCCCCCAAGGAGTCCCAGACTGTAATAAAGTGCAGGCTGGGCTGAGGGATCCTCCCGCCCCAGTTCGTAATTTCGTGCACTGGGCCTCTAGTAAAGAGAATAAAATGACAAGCCATGAACTGAGAGAAGATTTTTTGCAACTTGTATAATTAAAGAAGGATTAATATCCATAAAATATGATGAATTCTCCTAGATCAAAAAGAAACATTTTTTAAAAACCAATAGAAAAATGAGCAAGAAACAGTCATCATACAGAAAATTAATGGCCAATAAATACATGGGGGGGATATTAAATTGAATAGTATAAATTAAAAATGTGGAAGGACTGCAGATGGCTTTGCAAATTTATAGAAAGATTCTGAAGACATATTGACATACCGGGTAAAGCAGAGCCTACGCATACCCTGTCCTACACCTAGGCCTGTACCCAAGAATAGTGGATCTGAAAGTGGGGTCTTTGGGCCACATGGCATCAACATCATCTGAAACCTTGTTAGAAATGCTAATTCTCAGGCCCCTCCTCAAATCTACGAAATAAAACTCCAGTGGTAGGACCAGGATTTGTGTTTTTTTCCAAACCATCCTGGTGATTCTGGTGCTGCTAAAATCTGAGTCATGTAAAAAGACACCCACGGAATTGTTTCTGTTATAAAAAAAAAATTATTGTACGTGTCCAATCATAGGATGGACAAACAAAGAATAAGATACAGCTCACAAAGGGGAATGACCCAAATGTGTGCTCATTAACAGGGAAAAAAATCTCAAAAACATCATGTTGAGTTGAACAGGCAAGTCACAGAAGAATACACGTGTTGTGATTCTATTGACATGAAGTAGAAAACTAGCAGTGTATCATCGGGAGCTGTAGATACTAAAACTATAAACCAAGAGCAAGAGTATTAACCCAAAATTCAGGCTAACGGTTGCCTCGGGAGGAGAGGTGGCAGAGGGAGTAGGGTATATGCTTGAGGAGGGGCACACAGTGAGTCTTTAAGGTACTTACTGGTAGTGCTCCCTTCCTTTAGCTAGATGGCTGGTGCCTGCCTGTTCATGTCAAAGTGCGTATATGTAATATACATTCATTTGTGTGTAAACTGTGGGAGGCAGTGAGTCCAATGGTTAGTAGTGTGGAATCCATAGTCAGATCGCTGGAGCTCAAATCCTGGTTCTGTTCCTTTGATACATGTAAACTTGGGGAAGTTTCTGAATCCTCCAATGCCCGGGACCCTGCCGCTGGAACGCGGGGAGCCCGTAGCACTTCTCACACGTGTACAGAAGGTGAAGTGCCTGCTATCCAGTGAGCACCAGTGGGTGTCTGTTGTTGTCATTCTGTTCTGTTTGTGGCTAATTTTGCATATTTCTTATATTTCACAACAACAGCAACAACCAAATTCTTTCAGGAAGAAAGTGAAGCTATCCTGTCTCTCTTCCTCGAATTGTTTGGCATAATCATTTTGCTCGGGTGCACAGGAATTGATGGTGCTGCAATTAAAGATTATTTATTTAAATTTGAATGTTTTTTTCTCCTGTGGAGGTTTTGGTTTTAATCCGTGTTTTATATCCTGCTTATTAGCTACATTCTTATGTTGGTTTTCGCTACTGTGATTATTTTTGTAAAGCCAGCTGACAGGTATGAATGAAAAGGCACCCAACACCTTTCTTCTTCTTTTTTTTTAAATCTTACCAAGCTGGCCTGGTCTTGCTCACCAGACTGTTTCTTTCCATGGCAACAGATGTGCCTTCCAGGGAGTGGTAACCTGTGAGGAGGGTTGTCCCCGGGCAGGTGCGTGCCACGTCAGAACAGGCTCGTGGGTTCATGAATAATGCCGCAGCAGGGCTTACAGTGATCGCCGGGGAACCAACGGCAGAAACAAAAAAAGTTCTTCAGTTTGCCTTTCAGAGCAAATTACAAGCCAGTGCCTGGGAAAGAACCCTGTGTCAGACAGATGAAAGAGTTGACAGAAAAAGCTACGAAATGAGCATAGCTTTATTGGTAACATGGATTATCAGGCTGAAGGTCAGAAAAATTCCAGCTGTTTTTTGAGGTCTTAAGACAGAACTTCGGATTGTGAGAGGGATGTCCGACTGCCAGTTTCAAGCCGAAACCCGACATTCCTTGAAAGGTTCCGGATTGGAGAGGGTGCAAGCTAAGCTGAGGAGACATCCCTCCCCCTGTGCACGAATTTCATGCACCGGGCCTCTAGTTAAGTCTATAAATACCAATATACTGTAAATTCTGTAGAGCATTTCCCTAAGGAGGGAAGCTTACTTGATGGTCATGTTTCAAATGCTGTTCTTCACATCCATGCTCTCTGACGCTCAGAAAACCGTGTGCCTTGCTAAGGAAGAAAGTCATCAGTGGAGAGTTAATAGTAAAACACCCACCAAACACTGACAGCAGGATACTAATGTAGGCATTAAATGCTAGCTTTTGTTACACTGATAATGTGAAATTTATTCTGGCAGAAGACAAAGGGGTGTGTGTGAGTGTGTGTGTGTGTGTGTGTGTGTGTGTTTTAAATGAAATCTTTCCATGAGTTAGCTGAACTAATTTCTACCAGCACCATATGGTTTTCAAAAACTGGGCCCCAGATGCAAAAAAGGAATCCTCCCCTCCCCCAATGGTTCCAGGTCTTACAAATGTCATTTGTGTTTGATCTGGAGTTTGGAGACTAGATAAAAATCTGCATTTTTCTCTCTCGGTGTTTAGCATATTCAGGTCCCTGGGAATTTGGAAGCCAGCCTGTGACCCTGCTCTTGGCGGCCTCTGAGCGCGCACGCCGGGCCCACCGCCTCCTCCGTGCTGTGTAGGTGGCCTCGGAGCTGGGCTGTGTGGCCACTTGGCTGGAGCACCGGGGCATTTTAAAGGGTTTGCCAGGAACAGTTGAGAAGGAAATGGCCTATTATGAACACTCCCATCGAAATGTTTGGGATTCCAAGGAAAATAAACAGGCACGACCTAAGAAACTGGGGTGCTGGTGCCAGGGGCAGGAAGGTGGGCAGTCTCACCCTTTCCTGTGGAGGAGGGGAGCTCCCCGCAGTCTCTGAGCTTGGACCAGCTGGCACACAAACCCTCGCGGGGCACAGTGACAGTGCTGCAGACAGCAGCTGTCACGATTCCCGCGTCTCAGTCTATTTCCTCAGTGGAGTCCCCGCACCGTGGGCATGAGCGGCTTCTGGGCAGGGCCGGGGACGTGTGTGGCTCGGCTCCCAGCCCGGAGCCGGAGACATGCCTCCTCCCCATGAGTTGCCAGCGTCTGAGCACAACAAAGAGCCCTCTCCCAGTCCCCTCCCACCCCCACCCATCCCGTCACCATAGGTCCCTGCCAATGTTCCAAAGCCTGGGAGAGCTTTTCTACCTCTTAAATCCAAGAGGCCTGCTCAGAATGCAAAGAGGATGCCTCCTCCCTTTCCCATCACACCCCATTCCTGCAGGGCATCGGCAGATGGAGGCTGCCTTTTATATGCAAATATTTGGGACCCATTAATCCCCCGGTTCCTGCCACTCTTGTGAGACCCTGCCTGCACCATCCAAATGGCAAATAGAAGTTCCCACCCAACTAGAACTATTGGGATTTTCAGGCATGGCTGCCGCCCGAGGCCTGAAATGGGCCTATTTTTTGACACCCCAGCGCTGATTCAGACGTGGGCTGGTGGGAAACAAGATTCTACAAGAGGCGGATGACTTAAGGCCAAACGCTTGGGAGAGGAGAGAGACGTTTTACGGCTAGTGAGTAAAATGACAGCTCACCTTCGCTGACCCCTGACCAGGTGCCAGGCGCTGTGCTGAGAGCTTCATGAGAAGGGCCTCCTCTATTCCTGGCAGGAAGCTTTGAGGTCTGCACTACCGTTATCCCGGATTTATAAGAAAGAAAAGGGGACTCCGGGAGGCTGGGGAACTTTTCCAGAGCCACCCATCTGGGCGGCGGTAAAGCCAGGATCGGACCCGAGGCAGCCCACGCCCACCCCTTTGTGCGCTCCGCCGAGGAGGTAAAAAAGCTGAGAACAGCCTCAGAAACAGCAAGGACGACAGACAACCGAGGATCATCGGTCTCCTCCACCCTGCCATAGAGGCAGCGGTTGTGAGAGGATTGTGAGAGGACTTCTGACCTTCCAGTCGTTCTTCAGCCCCTCTTTTCTTTTCGCTTTCCTTCCCTTCCCCGCTGGCCTTTCTCTGCTCCCTCCCTCTCAGAGCCGAGCCCTGGGAAGTGTGCCAAGTCAGATCCCTCCCCGGCAGCCATTTCTTTCAGCAGAGCTTTGCTGATCAATATTGGAAGCTTCAGCCAGAGAAGCAAAAAAAAAAAAAAAAGTTCTCAAAATACAAAAATCATCTCCCAGGGAGACTCTTCATTAGGAGAGAGAGTACTTCAGACGGCTCCCACATTTCTCTAATTCGGTCTAATGGGGATTCTGAGCAAGGCTTTCAGTCGTGTCGCTGGGCTCCTCGGCCAGCTTCCAGAGTCACCGGGCTCCTCGGCCCGCCTCAGAGTCCTGGCTGCTGGCTCCCCGATCCCACTTCCGGTTCGCTGCCCTCAGCTGCACTGTACTCTTTGCTGCTCTCCTGTATGTTTTGACTCAGATGTTCTCCAGCGCTCCCTACACCCTTCAGTCCGTGGCACGTGTACACCCTGGTGTTCGGCCTCAGGACCAAACCTGGGGAGCCCTCCTATTTTACTGCCACATCAAGCATCTTCTTTCACCGTCAGCAAACCAGGCAGCCCTCACAGATAGAAACTGGAGAGCAAAATGGGAGAGAGGAGAAGCAGTCCTTTGCCCCAGACGTTGTTTCTTCCTGTGCCAGCCTTGATAGAAAGCGGCCTTGCTAACGGTTTCACGCGTGGAGCGAGCTGGCCCTGGAATATGGGTGCTAGTGAGCTTTCACATGGCCCCCCGTTTGGCTGAGTACAGGTGCCAGGGAAAAAAACACCTCCCAAGAGTTGGGTTCCCGGGGTTTTGTTAATCAGTTTTATGAGGAAAGCTCCCTGCTAGTGGCCTCAATTTACCTGAGAGCTGTTTCTGACTTCATTTCGATACAGGCCTCCTGTAGCAAGAAGGAACCGTCAGGAAACTGGACCTAGAGTTCAGTTATTGAATGTAGCATCTAATCTTTCTCTTCAGTTACCTGTGCAGACTGCTCATTAGGAAAGAGAAGGTTTGTGGAAGAGTCTGAGCTCCTGGCAACAGTGTTGGAAGAAGAGGATTAGGGATTCTCCCTAAACTCCCCACTCGGGTCGGGGCTGGCCTTCCCTGAATCACATGGGCCCGGGTAATCACTAGAAGCCAATGAAAGTGAGTTTTTAAAAGGAGAGAGAAATGGCTGGGTAGACCCAGTAAAAGTGTGAAGCGAAACTTCACACCACTCCAGTGGTATGGAGATCCTAAGCCAAGATTTAACAAAACATGTTCTAGGGCTGGAAGAACCCAGGGTGTCCCAAGTACGTAAAGGTAAATTTTCAAATATCTATAGATAGCCCAGGGCACACAGTGTTTACACTGTCTAACCCCCTGCTTAGGAGAAGCTTATACCTTACCTTTAAATTCACCACGAGAAGGAATAATCTATAATAATAAAAGAGTAATATGCTAATTAGACCGGACAGCTGAACAACCTTCCCGACAACCTTCTACAAGGGCCGAGGCAAGCTGTCGTGGCTGCAAGGGCCGAGCCCCTTGCACAGATTTCGTGCATCAGGCCTCTAATGAGATATAACGGAGCCATCCCTCCAGCACTTCCCCAAAACATAATAGAACAGGTTGAGAGAAACTTTAAACATGTGCGATAGAATTGGAAGGTAAGAAGAGGTGACTGTGGAAAAGAACAAAATATAAAGTCACAATTATGAAAAAGGAGTCACTGTAATAAAGGAACTCACTGAATGGATTGAGTAGTAAACTGCTAAAGTAGGAATAGGTGAATTGAAAGACATTACAGACAGCTGAAAAAGAAAACAGAAAAGAAGCTGGAATCTAGATGGTAAAAAGAGAAGATCTAATAGAAGTTTATGGAAAAAATATAAAAAACAGAAGGGAGGAAATATTCCAATTCCAGAATTCACACCTGAGATTTTTCCAGAATCAAATGGCTTCTCAGTTTGAAGAAGTGTAAAACTAATTTCCAACCAGGATAAATAAAGAAAAAGAAATCCTCCTTGTTAGCCAAACTATGTCTTGGTGCAGGGGGGGGAACCTTTTTTTCTGCCAAGGGCCATTTGGATATTTATAACATCATTTGTGGGCCATACAAAATTATCATCTTAAAAATTAGCCTGCTGTATTTGGTCAAACATTTAATTAACTCACCGAAATGCCTTGGCAGAGCCAGAACAAATGATTTCTTGAGCTTTACACAGCCTGCTGGCTGGACGTTCCCCTCAATTCCAGTCTTAGTGGAATTTCATACCATCAACAACAACAACAAAAACAAAAAAACAATTTAAAAGTGACCAATGAGAAAAGACATCTTATAAAGAAATTATACAAAACAGACTTCTCAACAAAAGAAGTAAGAAGTAAACAGGATATTTCCAAACTGCTGATGGGAAATAATGGCCAATCTAATGTTCTATATCCAATAAAGCTATCATCCAATATTAAAGGCAAAAATAAAGAATTTTATGGTCCAAAGATAGGGTGAGTTTATCCCTCACAAACCCCTGAAGTACTTCAATAGAAGAAAATCAAAGCCAGAAGGAAGGAATGAACTTCAAAAGGCTAAGAAGTTAGTATGTTTGTTTCTTTATATAAATTATAAATGATGATAGTGGCTAGTAGTCTTGAAAAACAAGTTGAAATTAAAATAGTAGGTAGTAACATGGAAGATGAAAGAGGGCATTCTAAAATCCTTTATTTTCAAGAGGGAAACATAAATATTGATTAACTCATATATGAAAAATTAAAGCATAACTGCTAAAAGAATAAAAATAATAAACTAACATTTCTAAACCAGTAGAGGGAAGAAAAAGATATTAAAGCTATCAATCCAACAGAAACAGGAATGAAGGAAAAGAAAACATAAGAAATAGAAAGTACGAAATAAGAGTGTCTGTCTATTAACCTCTCTGTGTTTATGAGTGATGGCAAAACAGATTTACCAGTAACTTACATCTTAATCAGTATAAGGTTGTCTTTGTTTTATTTAACCATGTACCACTAATAAAATACACTTAAAATAATAAAAAGTATAGAAGTCCTACTCTGCATTATGGATTTATCATTGAAAATATCAGGGTGAGCCCTAGCCAGTGTGGCTCAGTTGGTTCGAGCATTGTCCAGTGCACCAAATGATCACAGGTTTGATTCCCAGTCAGGACACATACCCAAGTTTCGGGTTCAATCCCTGGTGGGGGTGTGTACTAGAGGCAACCATTTGATATTTTTCTCTCACATTGATCTTCTCTTCCCTCACTCTCCCTTCGTCTGTCTCTAGAACAGCCGTGGGCAAACTACGGCCCACGGGCCGAATCCGGCCAGTTCGGCTGTTCTATCCGGACCGCAGAGCTGAAAGAGCAGAGGGTTCTCTTGCTCTCCCCTCCGCTCCTTCACCAGCAGCCCAAGATGAGAGTGCCAGCATGGCCAGGTTGCTTTTGTTCCGGAACATTTACCAGTCCAGTTTAAGAACCCATTGTGTCCCTCAAGTCAAAAAGTTTGCCCACCTCTGCTCTAGAATCAATGAAAAATATATTCTCGGGTGAGGACTTAAAAAGAAAGAAAAACATAAGGGTGAGAGTTAGCATTGAAAATGACTGTGGTTTCTTGCTTAAGAGACTGAGGATACCATTAATTAAGGATGGTAGAGAGGAAAGACCCACCTTGGAAGTGAAAAGAAGTTAACATTTATGGACTTCTTCCCAAGTCTTAATTGGGGGCTGCAAAAGAAATTAGGAAGAGGCATTGGAGAGAACTTGTGCCATGTGGCATGGAAGTCCAGACGCAGGAAGAAAACTTGAAGTGTGTGGTGGCCTGGCAGCTCCAAGAGGAGAATTCAAGAAGAAAGGATATGAGACTTCAAAGATAAAAAAGATGATCAGAGCACGTGTGGGAGGCAACCAGTCAATGTGTCTCTTTCACATCGATGTTTTTCTCCCCACCCCCCCGCTAAAAAAATCAGTGGAAAAAATATTCTTATTCCTCGGGTGAGGATTTAAAACAATAATAATAAATACCAAAGCTAATTTTGGCCATTTTTACTATACCCAAAGGCACTAGCAGTAGCAATGTCAGGATGGCCTATTGCCTTTAACTATGAATGGTACTCTTTCATGACTTAAACAAAACCAGTTGGATATTGTTTAACCTTGGCCTCTTGGTCATTGTCCCTTGAATACAGGACCTGTTGAGGCCTATAGGACTATTTGCCTCTACACTAGCAGTAGGAGCTATCTTGAGTTCTTTTATGTGTTGTTTTTTTTTTAATCTTTGAATATCTTTCTTTTACTGTCAGTGATCTTTTCCCATAATTTACTGTAATTTTCTATGTCTAATCTGCTCATAAACTGGATTAAGGTGTGCTCAACTCTGATATATGAATCTACTTGGAATATTAACTTAGCCAAGTTTCTGAATTTGAAAGGCTAATCACCAGGATAATAAACATCACCCCCCTGTATTTATAGTAGCCCTTCCGTGTGTGGTTAAATCTCAGATGTACGATTTTAATATAAAACCAAGTGTAACCAAGAGTATCTGAGAAACTCTAGAAATACAGTCTATGAGCTGTAGTATGTAAATTTAGGGACATTTATTTGTCCCTTAGCCAAAGACCTCTTTGGAGGCCTGTTTATTTCCTGATCTCAACAGAAGAACTGGAAGAGAGGGCTACCCGGCCCTCAGGTGGAACAGAGATTTCTGCCTTTGAGCTGTTAATTCTTCCAATACCAACAGAAAAAGGGGGTATCTCTCCTTCCCACTTAACACCTGTCCTCCAGAAGAAAAAGCATTTGTTGTATGTGAACTAAAACAGCCTCTGCTTTGTCACCTTCTGTCTGCTACCTGGGCTGTATAAGTAAATTTGAGTTTCATAGAGCATTGTCCAGTGCACCAAAGACTCCATAACCTGGAATCTTAACAAGATTGAAATCTTTCCCTACAGACCTTGGTCTTAGACAATGCAACCATGGGGCTAGAAGCAGATCTCTTTTAACATGAGAACTGATAAATTCATAAAGAGTTTTAACAGAAGAAATGGAGAGTTTCTGGTTTTCTAATTTCATAACACAGTTCTGAAAGCAAGGCAAAGACATTCCGAGGAGAGAAATGCCACTGGTAATATCAGGGTGTCTCTTATGAAAGGTCCAGGGGCCGGCTTCCAGGAGGCCTTCCTTGCAGGATGGCATTTATTATCTTGGTGATTTATGGAGTCTAGTTTTTAGCTTTTCAGGTTCAGAAACCAATTTAATCCACATACAAAGAACAGATTCATTATCAGAACTTGGCTCACCTTAACCAAGCTTACAAGATTGATCTGCAAACCAAAATGCCAGTTGACATTTATACGGAAAAATATAACTGACTGATATTCTAAAAGGACAAGTGATTAGCTCAGTCTTTCCCCTGTAGACAGGCCTGTACAGGGAGGCAGATCATAAACAGATTATTGGTGAACATGAAATCAGAAAAAGGTGAATCATGTTTAAGAGAGTAATCCATCCACAATAAATATGGTCCTACTGGTGAAACGAAATTTCTTTGAAGTCTGCCAGCAAAGACTCTCTGCCCTAATCAGTATTTCTATAGGCACCTGTCAGTGTTCTGTCTCAGGTTTTTTGTTCTGTCGAGGTTAACCTATGCCCACACCCATCCAAATCACCTCCCACATTTGTCTTTCACTGTGTGTTAATACTTTCCATCAGCTTATATCAGTTATTCTTTTTTCTTTCTTTTTTTTAAATATGTTTTTATTAACTTCCGAGAAGGAGGGAGGAGCGAGAAACATCAATGATGAGAGAATCATTGATCGACTACCTCCACATGTCGCACACTGGGGATCAAGCTGCAAGCTGGGCATATGCCCTGAGCTGGAATTGAACTGTGACTTCCTGAGCCATGGCAGCCAGGCCATTTATTCTTTTTTTCTTAAGTTTAGAGTTTAAATCTCAGTGAACAATCTTATTTCCAAGTTTTTGGAGCATCCCTCTCTGACATTGGTCAAGAGGAGAGTGTAGCATAGATAAGGGTGGGTGGAACAGCTCACGTGGACCAAGATTTACCAACCATTTACCAATAAAACCTTTCCATTTTTACTATGTTTCTGTGCTACATGTATATCATCATTAATGTGTTTCTTTAAATCAACTCACTTTTTAAAAAGCAAATTTTACCCCCATCATAAATGGAAAATGACTATCCTTTGTCCTAAAAGGAATGTGGTCCTAAAAATAAGCATAACTGAAAAGAAAAGGTTATATTATTCTCATACCTTTTTAGCTAGACTCTGTTTGCCATGGAAAACCCTGAGCCTGAGCAAGCTCATGCATCAAACTGAAACTCTGTCCTTTCCATCATTATAAACCTCAAAAGAAGACTGAACAACAGATTAATTTAGGTTATTTAATGCACCTGGTGTCTTGTCCAACTACCATCTAAAAAATCCTATACAGGCAGTCCTTGCTCGGGTTTCGTTGGACTCGACATACGCCATTTTGTGGTTACATCACCATCTCCCATTTATCTACAAAAACAAAAAACAAACAAAAAAAAAAACAGGTTCTTTCATTTTGAGGCATGATCCCCAAAGTTCATATGTGCTTTATGTTTTTTTATTATTTATTTACCACAAGTAAAGGTCAGGAATTATCTTTCTTTTAATTTTTTTTTACTGTTTCACTTTATTACTGCTCCATGTGAGTTACATAGTGTTTATGTAGGTGGGTTCCAACTTATGGCGAAAATTACGTTATGTCGCAGGAACGCATCTCCAATGTAACCTAAGGACCTATTGTATAATAAAACCCTAATATGCAAATTGACTGAACAATGGAACGATCGGTCACTATGACGCGCACTGACCACCAAGGGGCAGACATTTAATGCAGGAGCCACCCCCTGGTGGTCAGTACACTCCCACAGGGGGAGCGCCACTCAGCCAGAAGCCAACTCACAACTGGCAGGCATAGTGTTGGTGGCGGGAGCCTCTCCCACCTCTGCTGCAGGCAGGCGGTAAGGAGCCAGGGTCCTAGGCTGCGAGATCCCCAGACTGCGAGAGGGGTGTCTGACTGCCGGCTTAGGCCCGATCCTTGGGGGGATCGGGCCTAAGCCAGCAGGCGACATCCTCCAAGAGGTTCTGGATTACAAGAGGGCGCAGGCTGGGCTGAGGAGAATGTGTCCCTTCCTCCCTTCCTCCCCTCCCCCCCCCCGACCCCGTGCACAAATTTCATACACAAGCCTCTAGTAATTTATATTACGCATCCCACGTGTGGAAAAAGGTGGCCTAGTCTTTTGAGACTTTAAGAGTATCCAAAAACTGGATACCTCCTTTCTAGCCTTGCCTGACCCCAGCTTTTGCCTGGCGCTGCACTAATGGTCTCGCTCTTGCTTCTCCCTGCACAGGTACACACTGGCGGCTCAGGACCTGGTGATGCGTGCCCGCGGTGTCCTGAAGGACAGAGGATGGCGGATATCTAATGACCGACTAGGCTCAGGAGATGACATCTCTGTATATGTCATTCCTTTAATACATGGAAATAAACTGTCATGAAAACCGCTCAGGGGACTGGAAGATCAGAAGGAAGAAGGCGGGGATGCCTCTTGGCAGGGCAGGACTGGGCAGTGCCCCAGCGGAGTTCCAGGTGGTGCCACCTCTTCCCAGCCCCGGCGGAGGGTTTGCTGTCCAAAGGCCTCCGGCTGCGTTTCAAGAGGATCCATAGGTTTCAGTTACCGCTTTAGTTACCAGGTCTGGATACTCAGCAAAAGCAAAACCTAAAGGCTGCTACCGAGTGTTGTTTCTTTTGGTTCCTTCAGTAGGCCTCCTAAGTGGCCACTGCCTGTTTTGGGCACATGATCATATTTATTTTATCCGGAATGCTAGGGCAGCCATTTTCAGGTGTAACTGGCAGAAGACTCTTTGTCAAGAAGACTCTTTGCCAATTTGTCTACGGGTTAGAACGTTGGGGGTCATGCCTCAGAAAGTGTGAGCACCCACCTTCTACTAAGCCTGAGACTTATTTCAGGGAATGCTATCTGTGTGTGTGTCTCTCTATTCTTTCATGATGATGAGGATGGGGTGAGGTAGGGATTTCTTTTTAATTTCTTGAATCTTAATTGTTTCCATAGATCAGGCCTGGGACTTTCCAACTCCTTGCTGAGGCATTTGCGTGTCCAAGTCCAACCCAGTCTGTAGCCGTATCCTGTAACCCACACCACCCAGGCAGACCTCTGGAACAGTGCCCCGGCTAACACAGAGTGCTGTCTTTGTTGTGTAATCATTTGTTTCTAGGATGAATTTTTTTCTTTTTCACTCTATCAGCGTTTTCACGAAATTTGGGGTATTTCTTTGGGCCAACAGTTCCTCTTTTGTCTTCAAGGGTCTCCCTTCTGTTGTTTGAGGTTTCTGTTGGTTTCTGAGTCTGGGTTTTCATTTCTGGAATGATTGCTTCCAGACCCCAACCCGTCCTTGCTGTGCCACAAGCGCACACGTAAAGCAGTGTTTAATAGAGCTGTGTGGGAAATCCCTTGATGTCAGTCAGTTCACCACAACTCATTTCAGAACCTTTCCTCCACGTTGGGTCCAGGTTCCATGGGCTGCAAGGGTTCCCAGGCCCACTCCAAGCAATGTGTAAGTATCCCAGTCTGTCATGGAACAGCAGGCCCTCTCCCCCCCATCTTTGGACAAGATGCACTCAGACTGAATTTGATGAAGCAGAATTGGAATTGGGTTGCCTGGCCATTCACATGCTGTACACCTGCTCCTTCTCCACGGAATCAGGTCCAAGCCACCGGACCACTCAGACCACTGGTCCCTCTGAGTGTTCCTCACGGAGCATCCACAGAAGCAGTGGGCTGATCATATCTGCCAGGTGCTTCACTGCCCGGAGGCACTGAAAAAATAGACCTTTAGCAATCCCCTCTATCTCTTAGACTGCTGCTGTGCATGGGGACCTTGTAGAGCAACATCCCATTTACTGAGCCCTCTTCCTGGAGAGCTCCCGTGGTGTCACCACCATGTGGACAGCTTCTTGTAATTAAAACAGTCAGTGAAGAGTCATTGGGGTGGTCTCCCAGAATTCTGGAGAGCCAATTCCAGTTCTCATGTTTTTGAAACCCTTCCCCCACAGGAGAGGACGGGACCTTTACTCTGGGTGAGTTCATCGCCTGCATACTTGGAGTTACAGATATTTGTTTTAGGAATGGCGTGGAGCCTTCCTATTCTGTGTTCATCCCACAGTGTGGAGGCAGTGCTGAGCCTGGTGGGTGAGGCACTGCTGGAATTCATCCATCAGGTGGATGCCAACATACTGTCTGAAAAGAACCGGACTACCACCTTGTAAGGCATCCTCTTCGTCTGATAGCTTCCCTCCTCCTCCTCTGATACATCTTAACTACCCCTACCACTCTATGAAGAGAAGTTTACGGTAGACAGTTTGCTTCTCGGGCAGAATATTATGCTACGGGAAAACATGCAGGCATTCCACCGCAGTGTGGTCCATTTTCTGCTCCTGTCTTCACTCCCTGGCCCACATACAAATTGGAATCCTGAGAGTTTCCCTTGGAGAGCTCCGCTTTAGGAAAGCAGTCACCTCTTTCCTGTGTTTCCACTGCCTTTCATTTCTTTTTCCTTTCCTGAGCTTTAATGTACTCCCTATCTTGAGTTTTTCCAGTTTTAATTGAGCCACAAGAGTCAGTGCAGACATGTAGATATGACAGCCTTCCACTTAATTCATCAATTAGTTTACTGCCAAGGCATGTCTCAGGAAAAACTCTGGAACCCCCTTAGTCAGCGAATCCTAGTCTCATAATTTTAGTCCTGCTGCTTTTAGTAGAGTACCTAGGAATTCTTTTCATAAGCCCTATGGGTAGAAAGAGCTCAGTAGTAAGCTGAAGCCATGATTCTTTGGCGAGTGTGGGAGGAAAATTAAAAATGAGGTGAATAAATCAAATGTGGAAAAAATTATTTGTTATGCTCATGGAAAAATCTAACCAGTACTAATACCGCTCTCTGCATTGGAGCTTACTCGGGTTTAGCTTTATTTTTTTACCCAGACCCTCTCTCCCAGAGCAGTAACCATGTCTATATAACAGGAAGGCGCCTGGAGCATTCCTGGAAGGGTCTAAAGGCAACACACTCAAAATTCTGTATACGTGGTTCTGAAATCTTCTGTATCTGAGTTGTGGCCAAATCTGCTTGTCCTCATAGCCTCAGAGGAAGTCTTGTTTTCCTAGTCAAGTCTTTATAGTTGTCTTGAGATGTGTGCGGCCACTTTAATGAAAGGCTCTTCTAGTTCTAACTCTTGTTGTTGGGCTGGTCCCTGCTCTTTCAAGTATTTGACACTCTCTTGAAGAGAGCGAATTTATACTTCATCCACACTGCAGCATCCTCCCGGAAAACAGCCAAACCTTTGTTATCTGGATACCTGAAATCAGAGCAGGGCCAGCAGTCTGAAGGAGGAGGGGGTGTTTATATAGCTGCTGCTCTCGGGTAGAGCTGAAAATCTGCTGGGCCAACTACTAATAAGACAAAGCCTCCACTCCTCCCCACCCCCATCCCCGCCTTTCCCCTTCTCCAAAGGGGGAATTTCAGTTCTTTTCTACAGTTTTCAGCTTTGGGAAATTTAGGGTGCTTAATTTTTTTTTTAATACTTAGCAATTTACCTCCATGGGACTATGTAAAGTCAGCTGTGCTTCTTACTCTCTTCTTACTCTTCTAAGTATTTACTTATTTTTGGGAGACCTACAGCAGTAGATATTGGTAGGCAGGGATGAGTGTCCTGGTACCCAGATTTGGCCTAGGATCATGGCCATTCAGGTAGGGTTTTCTGGTTTACCAAGAGGACTAGGAAGAAAACACTTAAACAAAAAAATCTCCCAAATCTTTAAAACTCTAATTCTCCTCATGATCTCACCTCCTCTCGCATCTGCCCATCAACTTTATTTATTTATTTTTCTTAAATATAGCAAAAGATGCTTATAAAAAGCATACCAAAGAGGACAAATCTACGCAGTTATCAGGAATCAAAATAATAAAGAAGTAGCGGACCCAACAGGAATTCACACACCAAACCCATACAATGATATCCTAAAACGTTCTCTGTGCTCTAATATGCTATAAGACCATGGTGGTTTATAAGTTATATTTAAAAGATTGACTGATTAACTCGATATTTATGAAGATGTTGTACTAGGGCTGTTAATCCACTATAGCTTTTTTATAGTCTCTCTTGATCATTCACTCTTTCCTCGCCTTGATCCCCCTGTGTGTAAAGGAAATTCTTCAGTTGCTTCCAAGCAGTCTAAGGCACCCTCCACTGTAAGTCCTAAGAGGGACTCAGACACTGAGCACACTGCCGGACATAAGTCAAGAGGCACATATGGTCAACAGCAAACTCCCTCAAGGTCTACAGGAATCCCATTCTCTGTTAAACACATTGTCTCAAATCCTCAGGTCCATGGGCTGAGAAGATATCATCAAGAGGCTTATGGTAGATAGCACCAGGAATAGTACCTGAATGATCATAGTAGTGTCTCACTGATCCAACTGTTGCAAGAGATAACTGTGTCATTAAATTAGTAGACACAGCTCCACATAAATTGGATCTTTCAACCTGCTCTATGATTCTAGGATCACCCACAGTGTTTATTACAACTTTAGTTATGTGGCAAATGTCTGTCACTGCTTCTATGTCACTACAATTAAATCAATGCTCCTTAACACAATAAAGGCTTTCGGTAAATGTGATAAGTGCCAGAACTGAGAAAGGGGGATTGAGTGTACAGTTCGTTGAATGCATTTGGCAACTGGACCCCTTCATGAAGGACATTATGTCTCTGATGTCACCCCTCCATTTCTTACCAACCACAAATGAGTTAAGCATTCCAATTAGTGAATCTATGTCTAGGGACAAAGATGATTTTCGTTCAATATTATCCAATTTCATTCTCATTAACCTTGTAACTCCTGGAGGTTGCGACACGAGTCCAACAAGCAACAATTTCGCAATCAAAGCATTTCTAAGTGAAGTTCCAGCTGGTAGCAATTTGTCCAGTACTCCTACTTTTGAAGCTAAGTCAAAAATTTGGTTTCCATCTGATAAAGAGAACATAACCTCACATACCCATCTGAGCGCAGGAGACGATGTAGGTATATGGGAAACTACTTTCAAGTATGATACTGGCTTGACGAGACTTCTTCGAAGATTACCAGCATTCCAAAAGGAGGTCGTTATCAGGTGCCCTGATAGAGGTACAAGGTGGCTCAATGAAAATCTCTCAAGGTGACATGGTGACTGCCCTGAGTCCAACCGAGAGTCAGGTTCCCGTGACTCGTGGTAAAGTGACATGAATACCTCAACCCCAAGTTCGAATTATGCAGCAACTGCAGGATCACTATACCAGCTAATTGGTTCTCGCTTTGCATGAGCTGGAAAATGTTCAAGTGGTATGCCTTTGTAGATTGGGGGTTTAGATAGTGAAAATGAGTCATCTTTGATTTCTTTCATGCATCCTGGACAGTTTATAGTAAGGTAATAAGTTTTGTTTGCAAGAGTGCCAAAGTGGAGTTGAGAAGATAGTAAATTCAAGCCATGTAAGAAGGCTGCTTGGAAGTGGATTGTATAATCCTTTTGTGATTTAGCAAAGTCAGCCATGTAATTTGTTGTGAAGCCAATGCAGAAATAACATTAAGGCTTCCTGTAAGGCCTGCTCTGTCATCGGAAGCATTGGGGAGCCTGTGTGTTAGTGTTCCCCCCATAATAACTGGAAGTTCTGGTGTGTGAACTCCTTTTTCACTCAATAGTGTAGACAATAGCATTGCTAAATGTTGGCCAACAGTATCCTTAATATTAATCCAATCACAGGTAGGTAGGAAATCTGCCATTTTCCCTATGTGGCCCTCGGGTAGCCCTGTTACTGCCCCTCTATTAATCTTTACAAATGTTCTTGACCCTATATGCAGAGGCCTCTTGCCCCTAATCACCCATAGCCCTGGGAACAACTCTTCCTGCCCATCAACTTTAATTTACAAGGCCACAAGTGGTCAGTGGTTTTCTTTCCATCACAGTTGGAGGATCTTACCGTTCCTGAAATGACCCAGCAGTTCCACTCTTTTCAGAGTGAATCTATTAAGCTTTTATGAGTTTCTATTTTCAGTAAGTTAGTGCTTCTGGGACGCTCGGAGAAAGCAGTGAGATCATTGTCTATGCAAAGAACAGCCAGGCTGACCCAAAAAGTTACTAGATCTAAGAAAAAAGTAAAAAGCATACAGTAGGAACTTGGATTTTTGAGGATTTACCATTGCAGAGGAATTTTGCAGCCTGCGCACCATGGCCCATCTTGCTGAGCAAACTGGTTTTGTGTGGGTGACGTGTGTACACGGGGATTTTTCAAGACACTACATGAGCAGCCCCATTTGTCTCTTCTGTGAGCACCATATCTGAGAGCCAGTCTGAGGAGTACTGCACTTTCTAATTCATGGCGTCATCTGTAAATAGCTTTAATTTTTCATTGGCATCTTAGATGCAGTTTTTTGTTCATGCAGAGACCAGGTGGACAGTGACCAAATGAGGTTGTAGGTGTTGTTGTTTTCTAGTATGATGTACTTGAAGGAGAACCTTGTGTCCTCCACTCTTCCAATCCCCCACAGTATTTTGTGTGTGTTTGAGGTTACTCCTTCCCTCCTGTTTTGCCTCCATTTTCTTTGTTTCTTCTGGAGACCCAGGGAAGCCCGGTGGAGACCATCTGTAAAAAATGTATCATAAGGTCTGGGTTTCCAGAAACACCTTACGTGCAGTGAATGAGAGGAATATGCCTGACTGGTTTCAGAGCCACGTACCTTTCTGCTTTGTGATTGTGAAATCTTGACTTTCGTAGCCCAAAAGTGAAAAGTGTTTAGTAATGGGGATCTATTTTGTGTGTTTTGAAACTTAGGTGCAATGTTCCCTGGAAAAAAAACTAAAAAATGTATATGCTCAATTATGTTTTAAAATAAAATATTATATATATGTATATAGGGCACCATTAGCAAAATTTTTTGTGTCACTTCTTTAATCCACTATAAAGTTCCTTCATGTCAGGTACTAGAATGAGGGGAGAGTGCCATGGCCTAATAGCGAGTTATCAACTGTGAACATTCAAAAAGGAACGAATGCCACCACTAACAATCCTCATAGGAACAGTCGCAGTAAAGGCTACACATTTCAACAATGCCAACAGAAAAATGACCATAGATATTTTTTTAAATGACCATATAATGACCCAAGAGGTATTCTTTTTTATTTTATTGGGGTATAATGGACATACAATATTAGTTTCAGGTATAAACAATGATTGGACATTTGGATATATTATAAATGATCACTATAATAAGTAGTTAATATCTATCATCATACATAGTTACAGATTTTTTTTCCTTGTGATGAGAACTTTTAAATTCTACTCTTAGCAACATTCAAATGTGCAATACAGTATTAGTAACTACTAGGGGCCCAGTGCACAAATTTGTGCATGGGTGGGGTCTGGCTGGCCCAGCTCCAATTGGGGCTGATCAGGGCTTGGCCTGTTGGGAAGAGGAGATGGCAGGAGGTTGGCCAGCTGGCCCACCCTGATTATCCATCAGGGCCAGGCCAGCTGCGGGAGTCACAAGCAATTGGTCCATGGGCCCCTCCCCCAGTTGGGGATGGGGGGCCATTGGGGGTGGGACTGGGCATGGGGAGGGGCTGTGGCTGGTGGGCCAGCTGGCCACACCTCCAAATGGGGTGGGGGATGCCCATCAGGGGCCAGCAGCCTGGGCCTGGGGGAGGGACATGCCCTGACCCTGATCAGGGTGTTGGGGAGAAGGGTTGCAGGAGATTGGCTGGCTGGCCAGGGGAAGAGGCTGCTCGGCCTAATCAGAGTGGTGGGGGTCCATTGGGGGCATGGCCAGCCCCACCCCCTATTGGGGTGGGGAGGTGTGATCAGGGGAGGGCCGGTGGCGGGCAGGGGGTTGGGGGAGCTGCTGAGGGGGGCGGTGCTGGCAGGGATGGGGCAGAGAGGAGGCATTTGGCTTTTGGCCCCGTTTTTTTGTTTGCTTGCTTGCTTTTGCAACTTCATGGCTTTTATTTGTGGTGCCTGTGCTATGTCTTGAAAATACCTCTCCCCCTGCCCCCGACAACGTCAGGGAGGGGGCAGCAAAAAATAGAAGACGTCCCTCCCTATTACACATGGACCCTATACACAGGCCCACCCGGCCCAGGCCCGTGGGACGCTTGGTGTGTTCTGGGATCCCTGCTCAGGAGCGGGAGGGAGGTGACTGGGGGCAGCACACACGAGAGGGGACCTCCAGGTGGCCACTCTGGTCCCGGCACTTCCTGGTCCTCGGTTCCCTCCCGGTCCTGCCTGCAGCTCTGGTCCCCCCACCTGGCTCAGCCTCCCGTCTCCATCCTGGCCTCAGAGGCCCCTGGCTCCTGGGGGCTCTGTCCTCCCCTCCCAGCCTGGAGGTCCCGGGGGGAGGTTATGGCTTCTCAGAGCCTCCCCGGCAGCCCTGTCACTCGTGTCCCCACAGGGGAAGGGGAGTGTGAGGCAGAAGCAGCTGTATGAATGCAGCTCCGGGGTCACTTGGACAGTTTGCTGATGACGCGGATCAGGGCCGCGTTCTCGTCCTCGAGGTGCCGGTTGTCAGCCCGGAGGTTGGACAGGCCCTTCAGCTCCTCTTCCAGCTCAGCGGCCTTGTGCTCCCGGGCCCTGTGCCCCAATCTCTCCGGCTCAGGCGGGCCGGCCTCTCTGCAAAGTGCTCTGCCTCGGCGCGGCCCTCTCCAGCTCCACCTCGAGCTGCGCCAGCCGCAGCGCGGTCTGGGTCAGGGCCTCATGAGGTCTCATGTTCTCAACACGCAGCTCTGCGTAGAGCTTCCTGAGCCCCCCTCAGGCTGTTCCGAATAGGACTGGGGTCTGGGTTGAGAGCCTGATGCCTCCGGGGGGAAATGGCTTGACTCTGGGCTGATGTCCTCTGGCTTCCCCTCCTCCCCCTGCGCAGGCCCTCTCCTCTCCTCGCCAACTCTGCGGTGCTCCCCGGAGGCCTGTGGTCCCTGTCCCTGCTCGTCAGGCACCTCTACTCTCTGGGCAGGACCATTAGAATTCCCAACCCCAGGGACTCGGCTGCCAGGAAGGGTCCAGGCTCAGGGCAGCCCCACTCTTGATTGGAATGGGGGAGTCCAGTTGCGGCAGGCCAGAAGTGGGGAGGGGCGGCAAGGTTGGCCACCAGCCTCACCCCCTAATCTGGCCTGTTTGCTGGCCACGGTGGGCATCATAGCAACCAGTCATTGGGTTGTTATAGCCATTACATCACTGGTTTTATATATATATAAGCTAGAGGCCCGGTGCACAAAATTCATGCACAGGGGTGTGTGTCTCTCAGCCCAGACTGGGACATCTCTCACAATCCAGGTCTGCTGGCTCCCAACCTGCCATCCTGATCACCCTCTAACCATTCCCCTGCCACCCTGATTAACGCCTAATTGCTCCCCTAATTGCCCCTGATCAACACCTAACTGCTCCCTGACTGCTCTGGCCTGATTGCCCCTAAGTGCCCTTTCCTGCCAGCCTGATCACCCCTAAATGCCATCTCCTGCCAACCTGGTCACCCCTAACTGACCTTCCCTGCAGGTCTGGTCCCCCACTGCCCTTCCCTGCTGGCCTTTCCCCCATCCCATCTACCCTCCCCTGTAGGCCTGGTTGACCCTAACCATCCTTCCCTGCATGCCTGGTCACTCACCCCCAACTGCCCTCCCCTGCAGGCCTGGCCCCCCCTAACTGCCCTCCCCTGCAGGCCTGGTCCCCCACAACTGCCCCTGCTGGCCTTCCCCCTACCCCCTGCAATTGCCCTCCCCTTTAGGCTGGTCCCTCCCAACTGCTTTCCCCTGCCAGCCATCTTGTAGTAGCCATCTTGTGTCCCAATGGGGGCAGCAATCTTTGACCACATGGAGGTGGCCATCTTGTGTGTAAGAGTGATGGTCAATTTGCATATTACTCTTTTATTAGATAGGATAATCACCATGCTGTACATTATATCCCCATGACTAATTTATTTTATAACTGAAATTTGTACCTTTGGCTTCTTCCCTCATTTTGCCCAACCCCCACCCCACTTCAGACCACCACCAATATGTTCTCTGTATTTATTAGCTGTTTTGTTTTTTTAAGCTACCACCTCTATGTGAGATTATATGGTATTTGTCTTTCTCTATTTCGCTTAGCATATTACCCTCAGGTCTATCCATGTTGTTGCAAATGGCAATATTTTATTCTTTTTTTATGACTGAAGAATATTCCAGTGTGTGTGGGTCTATGTGCACTACATATTCTTTATCCATTCATCTACTGATGAACATTTAGGTTGTTTCCATATCTTCGCTATTGTAAATGTTGCAATGAACACAGAGCTCATATATCTTTTATGAGTCAGTGTTTGGTTTGTTTGGATAAATGCCCATAAGTTGGTTTGCTGGATCATATGGTAATTCTGTATTTAATTTTTTTTGAGGAATCTCCATACTGTTTTCTATGGTGTCTACACCATTTGCATGCTTACTAACAATGCATAAGGGTTCCTTTTTCTCCACATCTTTGCCAATACTTGTTACTTCTTGTCTTTTTTTATAGTAGCTATTGTAGCAGGTGTAAGGTGATATTTCATTGTGGTTTTGATTTGCATTTCCCTGATGGTTACTGATGTTGAGCATCTTTTCATGTGCTTATTTGCCATTTGTATGGAAAAATATCTATTTGAATCTTCTGCCCATTTTTTAATTGGATTGTTTGTTCTCATTGAGTTGTATGAGATCTTTATATATTCTGGATTTTAATCCCCTTTTATGCAATTTGCAAATATTTTCTCTCATTGAGTAGGTTGCCTTTTCATTTTGTTGATGGTTTCCTTTGCTATGCAGAAGCTTTTTAGTTTAATGTAGTCCCACGTGTTTAATTTTGCTTTTGTGCTTTTGTTACATTCACATTTATTGTCAAATACCAAAAAAAAAAAAAAAATCATTCTCAAGACCAAGTCAAGGAGCTTATTGATGTTTTCTTCTGGGAGTTTTATGGTTCCAGGTCTTATTTTCAAGTCTTTAATCCATTATTTATTTGAGATTTTTCTTGATTCCTGAGGTAGGCATTTATCACTATGAACTTCCCTCTTAGAATTGCTTTTGCTGTATATTTTGTATGTTGTATTTCCATTTTCATTTGTATCGAGATACTTTTTATATCTCTTCTGATTTCTTCATTGGCCATTTGTTCAATACATGTTGTTTAATCTCCACATATTTGAATTTTCCAGTTTTCTTCTTATAATTGATTTCCAGTTTCATAACACTGTGGTCAGAAATATGCTTGACATGATTTTAAATCTTCTTAAATTTGTTAAGTCTTGTCTTATGTCATGAACAATATTCCATGTACACTTGAGAATAATGCATACTCTTGCTTTTGGATGGAATGTTCTATATATATTTGGTTAATTCCATCTGGTCTACATATGTCTTTTAAGGCCAAATTTTTAATGGATTTTTCTGTCCTGGTGATCTATCCACTGATGGAAGTAAGGTATTCAATTTCCCTACTATTATAGCTATGTTATCTATTGCTCCCTTTAGGTCTCTTAATATTTACTTTATGTATTTAGGTGCCCCTATGTTTGATACATAAATATTTACAAATATATGGCCTCTTGTTGGATTGACTTCATTGATTTTTTACAGAGAGTGGGGAGAGGGATAGAGAGCTAGAAATATTGATGAGAGAGAAACATTGACCAGCTGCCTCCTGCACACCCCCCAATGGGAATGTGCCCGCAACCAATGTACATGCCCTTGACTGGAATCGAACCTGGGACCTTTCAGTCCCTGGACCGACGCTCTATCCACTGAGCCAAACCGGTTTTGGCTTGGATTGACTTCTTATCCCAAAAGGTATTCTTAAGTGAGAGGAGCAGTGATTAATATTCTCACCAAAGACAGAAGAGTCCAAACTTTCCTTAGTCACTTAAACATGTTAAGTACTACAAAATGTTAGTAAAATGTACCATCTTAAAAAGGAATCTTAACAGGTGAGATAAGGCATCAAAGAATGTTAATTCTGTTTAGTTTTAGAGTCCAAAAAGTTAAAAGTAATCTAGAAAATACAGTGTTAAAAATATCAAAATATTGATTCACAAATAAAACCAAGAGTTGGCTATTGCTTATCTGAAGCTGAGTTCAAAGGAGCTAACTAGATAGAAAAGACTCATCTTAAGAGTGATTTTGTTATAAAACCCACAGCCTTTTTCAACTTTTCTTGTATCCTAATGCTTGTGATGCCTCACTTAGCAGTATAGACTCATGAAAGGAATCAATCCCTGAATTAGATTCCTGAAGATTAGAGGAGTTTTCTAGCATTCTTTTATAAGCAAGCTTAGTTTATCAGATTAGTTCTTGAAAGATGTGGTAGATTGTCTCTAATGTGGCTGCCAACAATGCCTTCTATGTCTGTTCATAAATGTTCCTTTTCCCAGCAAGAAGTGGCATTTGTTTCCCCACCCCTTGAATCTGGTTTGGCCTGCGACTTGCTTTAGTTAATAGAATGCGGACATGACATTCTCAGAATTCCAAGCCTCGATCTCTAGAGGCCTTGTAGTACCTGCTTTCACTCCTGGAAGCCGGCTACCCTGCAAATGTCAGACTAGATTACTGAATGACAAGAGGCCACCAGGGAGATAACCAGAGTGCCACGATACTGGGAGTGAGGCCATCTTTGACCCTCAAGCCCCACTTGAGACACTCCAGGTGGTACCATGAGATAGAAGCCCAGCCAGTTCTAAGTTCTTCGGGACATTCCAGCTGAAGCCACAGACAATGCAGGGCATAGGGGAGCCACCCACACAGAGGCATACCCAAATTCCGGCCAGACCCACAGAAACATGAGCAAATAGAATGGTTTTGTTTTAATATTTACATAGTTTGTTACACAGTAATATATAACTGAAACAGAGGACCTGTCTCTGGGGAATTTGGGGTAAAGTGGTTAAGAATATAAATTAAAAAGATAAGAAAATGGCATTGAAAAAATATGTTTGTAACTTGGGAAATAATCCTCCATTTGGCACCTGGTAGGGTGACTGAGACAGGGGAAAGAAACTTAAAATAGCAGTAATGCGGAAACTCTGATGATTATGTTGGTATCTCAACAAGAGCTCTCCTCCACAACTATGCTTTTGCCTCATCATGCAGCTTATAATGATCACTAGTAAGTCAAGAAAGAGCCATAAAAGGGAAAACAAAGGCCTTTAACCCCTCACTTATGATGATACCATTACATGTACCATTTATTACCTTTGGGAGAGTCAAGTGGTTCTTTGGCTCCCAAGACTGTTGTTTGAAAGCGTTAGGTTATATCTCAGGGAAAACAAGACAACTTTTAAATTGTGAGTATATGTGTGAATATTGTTTAAAAATTCTCATCATAGTTTTAAAATCCCCATCTACAAAACACTTCAAACTTATTGCCATCACAGTTTTTTCCTTCAATTAAATGATAGGTCATTTGGAAACTGCCTACGTTGCCCATCACCATATTAAAGGATTAAAAAACTGTGGTACACCTACACATTGGAATACTATGCCGCTATAAAAAAGAAGGAATTTTTACCATTTGCAACAGCATAGATGGAACTGGAGAGCATTATGCTAAGTGAAATAAGCCAGTCGGAGAAAGATAAATATCACATGATCTCACTCATATCCTATCTAATAAAAGAGTAATATGCAAATTGACCATACCTCTGCTACACCCACAAGCCACACACAACAGCCAATCAAGATCAAGTGTGCAAATTAACCCAACCAAGATGGCTTTGGCCATGAGAGAGCAGGAGGCTTGCGTTTCCCCGGCAATGGAGGAAGCCAAGCTTTCTACTTGCCCTGGTCAGCCTAGGCCTCCACTCAAGGCTACAAAGTTTCAATTATAGAAGATAAATAAATCCCAGATATCAGGGTCACCAGGGGGCATGGCCGGCCTGCAAACCACCAGAGACCCCACGCCCAGGCCATCTCATACCCCAAGGGAACCCCCACCCTGATCTGGGACACCCTTTGGGACAAACCAGCTGGCCCCCACCTATGCGCCAGGTAATCTATCCTATGTAATCCTCCTATCTAATAAAAGAATAATATGTAAATTGACTGTCACTCCAACACAAAAAATGGTGGCCCCCATGTAGTCAAAGATGGCTGCCACAAGATGGCCAGCAGGGGAGGGCAGTTAGGAGGGACCATGTCTGCAAGTGAGGGCAGTTGTGGGTGATCAGGCCAGCAGGGGAGGACAGTTAGGGGTGGCCAGGCCGACAGAGCAGAGAAGTTGGGGCAACTGGGCCACAGGGAAGGGCAGTTTGGGGGAAACTAGGCCTGCAAGGGGAGCAGGGCAGTTAGGGGTGACCAGGCCTGCAGGGAGGGCAATTAGGGGGAAACAGGCTGACAGGGGAGCAGTTAGGCATCAATCAGGTTGTCAGGGGAGTGGTTATGGGGTAGATCAGGCTGGCAGGCAGAAGTGGTTAGGGACAATCAGAATGGCAGGCAGGCGAGCAGTTGGGAGCCAGCAGTCCTGGATTGTGAGATGGGTCCCATATTGGAGAGGGTGCAAGCTGGGCTGAGGGACACACACCCCCCATGCACGAATTTCATGCACCAGGCCTCTAGTGTAGGATATAATGATCAATATAATCTGATGAACAAAAATAGATCCAGAGACAAATGGTAGGGGGGGGGTTAGAAAGCAACCAAAGGACTTGTATGCATGCATATTAGTATGACCAATGGACACGGGCAGTGCAGGCTTGCCTGAGGTGGGAATTGCTGGGGGGCAGGTCAATTGGGGAAAAAGAAGACATATGTAAAACTTTAGACAATAAAAAAAAGAAAAAAATGGTAAGTCAAAGAATGAGTTACATATTCTAGCAATTAATCTGCTTTTTTGATTGCTTTTTCTATAATCAGAGTCCTGTAAAGACTGTTGGTCTCCATACATCTCTCCATATTTTTAGCCTCTTGTCTTTCACTTCTGAAGAGATGAAGAGATTTTTCCAGCCAGCTAACCTTTGCCTTATTGATTCCACATAGGCTGCCTGTAAGATTCAGCGTGTGGCTGAGCAGAAGGTGTGGGCAGAGTGCACTCTGATTGTCTTCCAGGGACCAGGTCTGATCAGATTGCCAGTCCAAGGGGACGGAGCTTCTGACTGCAGACCTGGCGTACAGCACTCCTCTGAAAGAAGCTTATAAATCGGAGGTTTCTCTTTTACCTTTTCACCATCTTTCTCTTTTACTTCTCCTTTCCAAATATAATCAGTAAAAAGTTACAAGCAGACAAGCTAGTGTGGAAGGCACTGTTGTGAGATGGGAATGGGGGATGGCTGACATGAGGATGGAAAAATGAAGTTGCAGCAACAAAATGTCCCAAACCAAGTCATTTCACGCCCTTTAAGCACCACTAGTATGTCAGTAACAAAACATCTCTGATTTAAACTAGAGAAATGTAGAACCTGACAACAGTCTTGGTAACGATAAATTAGCTATCACCTGCCTAGTGAGTTTGGTCAATGAGACAAAAGTTGGGATGAGATTCTAGAGAACTGTAAAATCTATGCTCTCATTGTAAAATTAGAGGGGGAAAAACAAACAATTTCTAATTCCTGAAAGCCCTAAATGTAAGTTAGGAAATATATGGCCTATCTACCAATTGCACAACAGATTTAAAGGAAAATTAGCATTGTGGTTATTTTCATGAAAAAATGTTAAGTGCTATCATTATTATATGTATTTTGGGGGGGGGAATATCACCTATCAGGCCCACCCAAATATAATTTAATTCTTAGGTTATGGTTCAACAAATATTAGGCTTTATGAGTCGCTTGGACTCTGTCACAACTACTCAACTCTGCTTTGTTTCATGAAAGAAGCCATAGATAGTCTGAGCTAGGATCTGTCCAAAAGCATCAAAAATCAAGCTCACATCTTGATCAGAAAAATTAACTCATGAAAATATGACCTGATCTTGCCTTGTCTGGGGTAAAATGAATAAGAACATTGGACATATTAATGAACACTAATGGCCTATGATAAGAAAAGAAAAAAAAAGCCGAAACCAGTTTGGCTCAGTGGATAGAGTGTAGGCCTGCGGACCGAAAGGTCCCAGGTTCAATTCTGGTCAAGGGCACATCATTGGTTGTGGGCACATCCCTGGTGGGGGGTGTGCAGGAGGTAGCTGGTCGATGTATTTCTCTCATCAATGTTTCTAGCTCTCTCCCTTCCTCTCTGTGAAAAATCAATAAAATATATATTTTTTTAAAAAAGAAAAGAAAAAAAACAGGTAGGATCAATAATCATTTATCTTGCTGTACTGAGTTATATAAATAGGATAAATTCTAAATTTGCCAGTTCATTATTACAAAAACAGTCTAAAAGCCCTTAGTCACAATGGTAGTTGATGCATCAGGATTTCCTCACTACGGAGACACTACCAGTTATAGAATCTGCTACCAATTCAAAACTTAACTTCCTTCTTAAACATGTGTTAAAATTTTTAACCTATCACTGACCACACTTCAACAGGGAGGTGGGGGACATTTATTATATTACTATTAGGGGCCCAGTGCACGAATTTGTGCACCCTGAAAGGAACTGTGGGCCATGAGCTGCAGTGGGCATGGGGGGGGGGGGTGTCTCGGCCCATCCTCGAACCAGGGACCCTTCAGTCTGTAGGCCAATGCTCTATCACTGAGCCAAACCAGCTAGGGCAATGTCAGGGTATGTAAAAGCCCTCTGTGGACATCTCATTCACCAGCTTTTCCTCTTCCAGTTTTTCGGGTAAGCCTCTTATCAGCCTCAACTCATATGACTGCCTTAGACAGCTGTAACATTAAACAACTGTTGCTGGTGTTTTCAACCAGTGCCCTAGGGATAAGGCTTTTCTCGGGTCAAATAATAAAAAGCCCTGAGAACGGCACCTTTCCTGGGAGCTGTCACACATGTCAAAGAGTGACAGTTTTCTGGGGATATTGACTTTGGGGGCAGCTACAAACCCATTCTGCCCCCTGCAAGTGACTGCTAGTCTGCTGAGTCTCAGAGCTACTATGGTTGTGAGGCTGTAGGTGGTATTCAAAACTACCACAGATCTGAAGAGAAGAGGAAGAAAATTAGTAAAGTTAAAATGCCAAAAAGCTCTTTATTCTTGCTGACATTGAGCTGTTTTTCTTGAATAAGCACTCCTTGGATTGTTGCAATCCTTTGGTTAAATTCTAGAGTTCTGAAAAAGCTGATTTTGAAAATTTTTAACAGTGTTCTCTGCTTGTATGGAGAAGTGAGTTTTTGTTTTTGTTTTTGAGAAGTGGATTTTAAGAGGTCCTTATTCTAACATTCAAGAAGCCCTGCTCCAAATACGGAGATGAAAATTCAGGCAGATTAAATAGTTGCCCCAGAAAACAGATCCAAATAGCACCAAAGCCAAGACTTCAAATTCAAATCTCATATTTTATATGCGCCTGCCTCCCATTATAACAGTTTTCTGAAACTTCTGATTACATAATAGTCAGTACAGTAGTCTCCTGGTGGATGCCTGAAACCACATATAGTACTGAACCCTATTTATAGGGTGCCCCCAAAATATATACACACACTTTGAATAATTATAAAGGCAGTGTTTACTCAAATACATTTCATTTTCAAAATTGAGCTATCAACTGTTAAATTGTGTACACATCTTTTGGGCACATCCTGTAATACTGTTTTTTCCTATACATACATACGGTATGATAAAGTTTAATTTATAAATTAGGCACAGTAAGAGATTAATAAAATGGAACATAAGAACTTACTTTAATAAAAGTTATGTGAATGTGATCTCTCCCAAGTAATCTCTATATTTTTCAATCCAAATATATTCCTGAATCTATAGGACCATCTTTTACTTGCAGTAAATCACTTGGTATCACTTGTTTTAGGGGACCCCTTGCTGAAGACTGTACAGGCTCAATACTTTCTGGAGCAACACATTGCCATCAACCGGAATACATTATATGTTCATGTCTTCCATCCAAAGCTTTAGTGCCTTTTCCATCTTAACTAGGCAGTTAAGGAAGGGAGAGGGAGAGAGAGATAGAAACATTAATGATGAGAGAGAATCATTGATCGGCTGCCTCCTGCATGCCCCCTACTGGGGATCAAGCCTGCAACCCAGGCATGTGCCCTTGACCAAAATTGAAACTGGGACCCTTCATTCCACAGGCCAATGCTCTCTATCCACTGAGCCAAACCAGGTAGGGCATGGATAAAGGAATGATTTACATCCCAGGTGGGCTGGATGGCATGAGATTTCATCACACTCAGCATAGAGCTCAATTTAAAACATGAATTGTTTACTTTTGAAATGTCCCATTTAATATTCTTGTACCATAGATGACCTGAAGTAACTGAAACTGTGGAAAGCAAAACTGTGTATAAAGAGGGACTTCTGTAGTACAAAACCTCCATCGTATACACACTTATTTGGGTGGCATTTTAAAAAATACATTTTATTGATTTTTTACAGAGAGGAATAGAGAGAAACATCGATGAAAGAGAATTATTGATCAGCTGCCTCTTGCATATCCCCTACTGGGGATGTGCACGCAACCAAGGTACATGCCCTTAACCAGAATTGAACCTGGGACCTTTGAGTCCGAAGGCCAACACTCTAGCCACTGAACCAAACCAGTTAGGGCAACTCTAAGTGTTCTTAAAATAGATCTTACATTCTTGAGCACTGACCTGTAATAAAAGTAATAGTAAAAGGTAAAGCGTGCCCATCTGCACTATTACAAAACCCAAATTATTGGGATGGAGAGTCATTTGCTATAGTGGTATCAATATTATAACTTTCTTCTCTTAATATGAAGCTTTCTTATTTCAGGTGAATAAGAAAGCTCCATCTAAGAGCTTTCTTATTGACCTGAAATAAGAAAATCATTTCCTATACTAACAGGACTTTTTTCAGTGATCCACTTGATCTTTGCTCTAGGTTCAGCAATAAGAAGAGTGATATGGTAACTTTTTTCTTTTACAGAACAAAACCCAAAGAATTTAAGCTTAAGAGAACCTAAACCCAACAATGTAGAAGCCATGAGTATTTAATTAGTCTCTTTCTGCAAGGGTTCTATACCACGGCTGCACATTAAAATCACCTAAATACTTAAAAATAAAATCCTGTCAACAGACCCTGCCTCAGAATTCCCCAGTATTTTCAAAATGTTCTCCAGGTAATTCTACAGTGAGGAAACTGCGTAACAATATTAAGGACACATACTCCTGAACTAGTGTTGGCAGATGTGGCAAATAAAAACTACAGGACACCTAGTTAAACCTGAATTACACATAAAGAATTTTTTAAAATATAAATATGTCCCGTGCAATATCTGGCACACACTTAAAAAATTATTTGCTGTTTATCTGAAATTCCAGTTTAAATGAGTGTGCTGTATTCCATAAAGAGGATAAAACTGAAAATTAAACTGGAGCTCTATCAGCTACCAAGAACATTACCAGTGGTATACAGGGAGCTTAGCCAATGAGCAGACAGAAAAAGTGTTTCCCCTGCAGCCCCCAGCTCTGCTCTGGCCCTGCTCAAGCCTCTGCTGCCCAGCCCCCGGCCCATAGGCCAGGGGTGTTCTGGGACCCCAGCAGCTCAGGATCTATGTGCAGGCCTACATGCTCTGAGTGGCCTGGGTCCTGAGGATATTCCCAGGACCCAGGCCACTGGGCACCTGCATATGCAAATTAACCCACCATCTTGGTTGTGTTAATTTGCATAGTCACTCCTGATTGTCTGGTGGGTATCTCAGAGGTACGGTCAATTTGCATCTTTCTCTTATTAGTGTAGATCAGTGTTTCCCAAAGTGTGGTACGCGTACCCCCAGGGGTATGGGAAGAGTTTGGTGGGGGTACGCATTGCACCAGAGTTTGGTGGGAATATGCACTGCACTGTGCTTAGAGCTATGTTCTCATGAGTCAAGACAGTCTTGTGAGGCATGAGATGGGCCGGTGTGCAAATAAATGTTATTTATAATATAACTTTTATTTATATTTTATTATGAATAATTTTATTTTTTGTTTATTATTATTTTGTGTATGTACCAAAAAATTAATATATTTTGATTGTTATTAAAATACATCCCTTTTTTTTGACGAGGGGTACTCAGTGTTACAAAAATTATAGAAGGGGTACACATATGTCAAAAGTTTGAGAAACACTGGTGTAGATTATCATTATTATTATTATTACTAGAGGCTTGGTGCACAAATCTCATGCACTGGGGTGGGGGGGGTCCCCCAGCCTGGCTGTGCTCTCTCACAGTGTGGGAGCCCCACAATCCATCACCCCAAAGAGATAGGCCCCACCCACCCATCCCAAGCTCCTCGATGGATTGCCCCAAAGAGGTCGGCCGGAGCTGGAGTCCCGCCGCCTCGGAGGGACTGCAGGAACCCCTCGGAAGCCACGCAGAACAGCCGCTGGGACCCGCCTACTCCGTGTAAGGCAGCGGGACTCTCCGCCAGGACCCGCCTCCTCCGTGCGAGGCGGTGGAGACACGGGGACTGACCTCCTCTGGACTGACCTCCTCTGTACGCGTGGAGCCATGGGAACCCCAGGCCTTGTCCCTCAGAGCAGCCACTGGGCCCAGCCTCCACTGTACATGCATCCATCTTGTGATGCGTGAAGGTATCAAGGCATCAGGGCATGACGACCACCTACACTATTATTATTATTATTATTATTATTATTATTATTATTATTACTTTGCCTGGGTGCATGCATCCCTAGTGTCTCTGTGTGCCAAAATTTTCTCTTAGGAGGAACCAATCATCATTTTACCTTAATAACTTCTTTTTTTAAAAAAATATATATTTTATTGATTTTTTTATAGAGAGGAAGGAAGAAGGATAGAGAGCCAGGATCATTGATGAGAGAGAATCATCGATCAGCTGCCTCCTGCACCCTTCCTACTGGGAATGTGCCCGCAACCAATGTACATGCCCTTGACCGGAATCAAACCTGGGACCTTTCAGTCCGCAGACCGACGCTCTATCCACTGAGCCAAACCAGTTAGGGAACCTTACTAACTTCTTTACAGATCCTATCGCCAAACACAGTCATGTTCTGATGAACTTTGGTTTAAGTCACCAACAAATGGATTTGGGGGGACAATTTAGCCATAATACTGCCTCTCACTGGACTGTAATCCTGTGGGGCTGGAAGAAACACGGTGGGTCCAGAATATTACCTTGATGTCCTCTAGCCCAGGAGAGAGACTGTGCCCCTGAGCGGCCATGAGAGGGAAAGGGGGCATTTCTGTGGGAAGTGATGGGAATGAGGATCAAGAAGGCAGAAGCCTCTACTCTTTTCTGGGGGGAAAGGGAGAGGAGGAGGAAGAAGGATATCATCAGATGGGAGGATGATAGAGAAAGGGAAAGAAAACAGGTTAAACCCAGAGGAAGGGCAATATGTAGAGGAAAGTAATTTGAAGATATTTGCAACTACTCTGAGAGGTTGACGACACTAGGAAAGGGAATAGATAGGACATAAGAAACTTCTAGAGCAGCCAAAACCGGTTTGGCTCAGTGGACAGAGCATTGGTCTGCGGACTGAAAGGTCCCAGGTTCGATTCTGGTCAAGGGCATGTACATTGGTTGCGGGCACATCCCTGGTGGGGGGTGTGCAGGAGGCAGCTGGTAGATGTTTCTCTCCCATCGACGTTTCTAGCTGCCCTTGACCAGAATCGAACCTGGGATCTTTCAGTCCGCTCTACCACTGAGCCAAACCGGTTTCGGCATCAATAAAATATATTAAAAAAAAAAAAAAAAGATTTCTAGAGCAGAGGAAAGAACCCCAGAAACTTGCCTCCCCTTAAAACCAAGAGTCCTACCAGTTCCCTCTGTCCCTTTTAGGGGAAAAACATTATTATTTTGCCTCAAGCATTATAAGACTGTTTGTCCAGGATTTGAAGACATTACCAAGTCTTCATGTTATTGAATTATGGGGCTTGGTCAGCCTTGAGGAACACAGCTCACTGGCTCCAAGCAGCTGACCTGGGTTTTAGTGCAGTTGGGCATGAATATGCATGATTATGAGCCAGAATGTGCCAAGGCTGCGCAGGCCTGTTCTAGCTTGGGGCGGTACCAAGAGGAAGAACAGCGGGGAAGAAAGAGTCCTTACTGCCGAGTCTGTCCCTGCTGAATGGGAGTTGGGGTCCACGGGTCCGGGGAGGCTCTGCCCCGTGGAGAGGTGTCTGGGGGACAGTGGAATCTTTGTACCTAGAGTTGGGGGGCAGAGGGGAAGGGGGGAAATTAAAGCACCACTGTCTTCCTTTTCTCGTGTTGGATGTTTACAAAGAGTGTGTTCATGCCCGGGATGGGGGTGAGGGCAGCTAACACTGCAAGCGAAAGCCAGCCCCAAAGCCACTGAACTTTCCAGCATGGTCCAGACATGTTCTTGGCTTCCCTGCCGCCTTTGTCCCCGCCTCACCCTATGTGCCCTCTTCTCTCTCTCTCTCTCTCTGGGGGGGGGGAGGTGGAAAGCCTGTGTCGCTGGCCTGCGCCTCACCAGCCTCCCAAAGCTCCCCACAGCCACTGTCTGCCATTCCCACGACATGAGAGAAAGCACCTTAATTAGAGTGTAAATAAAAAGCCAGGTTGAGAAATGAGCTTTCCACGCCAGCAATCACCAGCCTAGCCTCGGCTGTAAATAGCCTCACGAAGCCACACAGATGGAGTCCGTGCATCCGGGGATCAAAGCCATCTCCGAGCAAGGCCATGTCCAACACCGGGGCAGCCCAGACCCCAGTCCTCGGGGGAGACTGTGCGTGTCCAACTCGGGGATTCTGTGAGGACTGATAGCCAGGGCCCTGGTGGTCCGTCTCCTCTCTCCAACCCGGGGGAGCCTGCTCCCTCCCCCGCCACAGAAACCCCCGTGGGGAGGACAGCGCCAGCTGGAATAACCTCAGAAGGGAGAGGCCCCCTAATTTATGGTCATTGGTGTAATAGCTTTAAGGTGATTTATCTGAGTGCGGAGGAGAGGGCAAACTCCTGGAGAAGAATGGCTGGCCATGCAGGCTTTGTGTGTTTCCGATCGGCTTTAACCGATTTCGAGCAGAGTGGGGAACAGCCTCTTGACTGAGACAGCTTCCATGTAGAGCTGATTTGGGACTGGCAAAGATTTAGCTTTTGTTGAAACTGCAGGAATAATGTATTGCTTAAAAAGTCAGGGCGTCTGATAGAATGTACTAACATACTGGTTAAAGCAGATTTGGTTCGAAAGGGAGTGAGGATCATTTGATTTGACCGATTCTTTCCTTTTATATTAGTACAAACCAAAGATATCGGTGCCGTGGGAGGAAGGGCAAAGAGGGTGTTTTCTTGTTTTTATTTTTAATATTTGCGTATGGGGGTGAGGGGATACGATACTTATGACTTAGAAAGAATTTGGGGCAAATAAGTATCAGAATCTGCTTCTAAAAATGTTATATTTCATAATCACTAAGGAAAATCACTCTTCCTTTACAGACATTACAGCTGGTATTTATGAGATATATAAATTATCCGATAAGCAGGCCAACACACCGCACTTCACAAGGGCATTGCTCTGGGTTACTGTAGTAACTGGCACTTAAATGTCACCGCTGAGTGATGTAATTTAGCCTCATGAATAAAAGAGACTGTATTGGGGGGAGTTTTAATATTTACTAGAAAATACTTTCCTATGAATGAATTACAAATCTAGTAGGGGTGGACATGTAATTCAAATGCACACCCATTTGTTTATTATATTTATGTGTGTAGCCGAAACCGGTTTGGCTCAGTGGTAGAGCGTCGGTCTGCGGACTGAAAGGTCCCGGGTTCGATTCCGGTCAAGGGCATGTACCTTGGTTGCGGGCACATCCCCAGTGGGGGGGTTTGCAAGAAGCAGCTGGTCGATGTTTCTCTCTCATCGACGTTTCTAGCTCTCTATCTCTCTCCCTTCCTCTCTGTGAAATATCAATAAAATATATTTTTTTTAAAAAAGTATATTTATGTGTGTAGAACTCAAATGCAGACACGTAGCACTTGGCAACCTCCAGATATAATCTTTAACACTCTGTCCCTCCGGGGACCAGAACAAAGCCAGAGCGAGTGCGAGAGAATGTGACTGCCCAGGCAGGGGCAGATTGGTGTTACAGGCAGTGGCACAATCATTTCTTTTATTTATAGATCTAACCAGAAAAATGGGCTGGGAGCAGCTGAGTACCGATTTATTTTGCTGCCTGAACTGATGAGTGGTGGCCTTAAATGTCACTGAGCTGGAAGGTTGTGCATTTCGCTCACTGCGGGGTTACGGGAAGCTTTGAAGCAGGTCTAGAAGGCAGCCCGTAACTGTCCTGGCACCGATCAGGAGGGCAAGCGCGATCCCGCGGGGCGGAGTGGGCTCGGTCGGGGATGAGGGCTGCCCGTCACCACTGACTAGTCTTATCAGATGTTGCTGGAGTAGAAACAAAGGTGGCCCGTTGAGTGCTACTACAAGACAAAGCGGAGCAGAAGGTAATGGTTACCTCCCCGAACAGCAAAAATGGGTTTGGAGGTTAGGAATGGAGGCTTGTTGGGGCCACAAGCCACAAGTGCGCATTAAACACACGCCCTGTGTGTGTGCCTCCCTAAGTGTGTGACACTCATGCGGAGTGAGTACAGTGACAGAGGTAAAAGGGGTTGTGGTGGAGATACAGGGGTAAGAGCCTGCAGGGGACCGACCAGGAAATGTTCCACTGCGCTGGGTCATGGAGGAGGAGGAGGAGCTAGGCAAGAAGAGAGGGCAAATGTCACGCTAGCCATAACGAGTCACAGAGCATAAGGAAGAGGAGGCAAGGACACCAGGATTGCGCTTGCCCACCTTGACAGATGTGAGGACAATCGCTGGCTGCCTTCTAGAATGGTTCCAAAGCTTCCTATAACCTGGCAGTGAATGAAGTACACAACCTTCCAACTTCACATTGTAGGCACCACTCATCAGTTTGGGCAGCAAAATAAAGGATCCTGGGTGTGGTGTAAGTACGAGCAGCATCTCACCTCTTTGCGAAACAATGTTTACAAGGCGGCAGGAACTTCACTCCCTAATAAAGGTGAGCAGTCAGGTGTCTACTCTGATTTTCTAAAGAAAACCATATATGTGTCTTTGAAAATATCTAACCATCATGACTGCAGAGCAAGTCAAAAACCACAGAAGAGAACTAAACTCAGAAACCCTAGTATAACTTTTTAGCTTCCAATAATCCTGTTTCACTAATATGACACAAGACACAGGAATAAGTACGAAGTGCTGTCTTTCTAGTTTTCCAGCTGAACTGCGGTGTGGTTTTCTCTAAGGACAGACCACAAGCTGGCAGCTGGCCAGCAGCTTTCCCTCCTCCTGCACAGTGGTCGGGTTCTGCCCCTCCGCCTTTTCCTGCTGGGCTGCTCTCAGGACACTGCAGGAAACCCATCTGTCACCACAACACAAAACAGCTCCTTTCCTTCGCATTCTTTTGCTCTCTGGGAAGCTCCCTCCCAGGCCACTCAGTGGAAGCTTCTCTTCCTCCCGATCTCCTCCTTCCTCTGAACTGCTCATTGTCAAGTATCAGAATTACGATTGCTACCCTCAGTTCGAGAATAAAGAAAACACCTCTTTTGTCTAACTTTCATTCAACCTTACAGGCTGTGTCTCGTAGCAGCTCTGGTTTTCTCTATACACATGTAGTGGATTTGGTTAGCAATTGTCACGGAAGTCCCCAGTTGGATGCACACGTTTCTCCCACCCCTGCGAATTGGGCTGGTTATGTAGGATGGCTTCATACCCAGTACACCAGCCTCCTCCACGTGGCTTCTCTCTCCAAAAGAGCTGCCTGGATATGTTAACAGAAGTTCAGGGCTTCGGAAAATACGAAGTGGAAATGCCCGTCCCCTTAAAGAAAAGGCCCAGAATTGGCACAGTGTCGCCTCCATCATATTCTATTGGTGAAATTAGTGACAGGCCAGCCAAATTCAAGGACGCAGAGGAATAGACTCCAACTCTCCATGGGGGAGCAGCCTGTGTATACAGAAAAGAAGAAACTGATGGCAGCTATCTCTGGAGACAGGTGGGCAGAGGAAACAACTCACAGAATGAAGACGCAAGAATCAGAAGAGAACTGCCAAAACCGGTTTGGCTCAGTGGATAGAGCGTTGGCCTACGGACTGAAAGGTCCCAGGTTCGATTCCGGCCAAGGGCATGTACATTGGTTGCGGGCACATTCCCTGGTAGGGGGTGTGCAAGAGGCAGCTGGTCGATGTTTCTCTCATCAACATTTCTAGCTCTCTATCTCTCTCCCTTCCTCTCTGTAAAATATCAATAAAATATATTTTTTAAAAGAATATATTTTTTTAAAAATCAGAAGAGAACGAAAAAAGATATCTAAAGGCTTGCATACAAGAGAAATCAGAATACAGCTGACCCTTGAACAAAGTGGGTTTGAATAGTGCAGGTCTATTTATACATGCATTTTTCAATTGACCTTCGCAGTTCAGACACACATGGTTCAGGGGTCAACTATAGTTGAAACTGAAACGAAGAGACTGGGTCTGATCTGGTAAACACCAGGGAATCGCTATAAGTTCTTAGTTAGCCAAATGGCTTTTACTCACTCAGCACACCCACATGTACTGTTTGCCTCCTGGCATCTGTCTATGTGGAGGGCCATCCACCAGGAATCATTTTAGTGGGAGATGCAGGTAAGTGAAGATGCAATCACAGTTTGGTGTGATGCCTGGAAAGTGTGTGGCATTATGACAGCATCTAACTCAAATGAGGCAGGAGAGGGAGGGGTCGCTGTCATTGTTGTTTTAAAAAACTCCCTCTGACAAAAGTCCATGGGCAAGATTGGAGGAGGGAACGAAAGAAGCCAAGGAGACCAGTTAGAGGGCGGTAGCAATGAAAGGGATGATTAGAATTATATATTTTACATCTCCTCATCCATCTCTGATGAATGAAGATGTATCCCTGCCAGGGAGTATGCCTAGATCATGGTGGGGTGTTAGAGTTGTCACGTCCTCTTTAAAGATTTGGTCCTGTCCAATACATTCAGTAACGTGACATAACTTATAAAATAACCAGAGGTGGTTGAAATGATGCCAAGACATAATTTGGCATTCCTGGGAGATCACAGCAAAGGCAACAGAACGGAGCATTCCTTCCTCATGCCCCAGAAGCACCTCCCTGACTCTAAAGGAAGAACTAGCTGCACTCTTGGCACACAGAGTTACTGATTAATCTTAAGGGGAGGAATTTTGATCCTGTTGTCTCGACCAAGTTAGATAAGCTCGTGTCCTTAGGACAACACCTGCATAAGTTGCTTATATGCAAGGAAACAGCAACTGCTCATCACATCCCGGAGAGGTGGCTCTCCACCAGAAAGCTGCACTGATCCTGCCACCTGCTTGCTGCCACCACCACTAGCTATACTGGTGCAATGCCAAATACATGCTGCAAGCTCAATGAGCATATGACGAGCTTAAAGTGTATACTGAATTCTGTGCAGATCATAGACGATGGTGGGGCTAGGTACACTCCACGTAGTTATCTGCACCCTAAACTCTGCCAAGGTCTCTAAGGTGCAGTTGGTTGACTATTTAGAGAAGTGGAGGAGCTTCTACCCTATTACCAAGAGCTCCTGAATAATTACATTCAACCCTGGTGTACAGTAAGTACAGTACAACGACTTTCCAAAGGAAAAGGGTGACAGTTAAGTCCAGGAGATGAGGTAGCAATCATCGCCTGTTTTCTGTTCATACGGTCCCCACGCATCTCTTTTCCTCTCTGTTCCTTTTGTTCTTTGCTAGCGTTCATTCAGGATTCTTCCCCAGGGACAATGGAGGTGTGGAGAGGAAAGGGGAGAACTAGTAGGAATGTCTATTTTCTTCTTACTGGCTGGGCCATTGCTAGATCCTGTTGCAATAGAAGAAGAGGAGATAAGATAACTGGGGAAATGGAAAAAGATAAAAATAAAGAAGGGGAGCACAGCAAGCAAAAAGGAAATAAAAAGAGGAGGAGGCAACATGAGGACCCAGGCGATGGGGTGAAAACCCTCATGGGTTAAGGCAGGGTGTAGGAAAAATATTAAGATAGAACATGACCACAGCCCACCATAATGAGCAGTCAGCCGGTTCACCACCGGGCCCTGCACTGTTGCTTTCCTCTGCTTCCTTTTGCTTTGTCATTTCACTGGTAATGGCACATTTCTTGGAAAGAGAGATAAGGTTTGGTTTCATCAATTTTAGAGATTTATTTTATAGTTAAATGATATATTGGTTTTCTATTGCTGCTCTAACAAACTCTCAAAAACATAACTGCTTAAAACAACACAAATTAATTATACTTCTGGACATCCAAAGTCCAAAATTGTCTTACTGGATTAAAAATCAAAGGGTCAGAAGTGTTTTCTGAAGTTTCTAGGCGAGAATGTGTTTCTTTGCTTTTTTCAGCTCCTATAGATGGCCGGAGTCCTTTGCCCCATGGCCCCCTTCCTTCCGCGTCAAAGCCAGCAATGCCTGGCCGGGGTCCTCACATGGCATCACTATAACTTTGCTTCCAAAATGTCTTCTGCTCTGACTCTGACTTTTCTGCCTCCCTATTCCACTGTGATTATACTAGGCCCACTGGATAATCCAGGATAATCTCCCTATTTTAAAGGCAGTCCAGAGGATCTACTGCTCTGATAAAGGGGAAACATATGGATCCATAGTTCCATACTTGTTTGGGTCCGTTTTACAGTTTCTATAGAACTGACAGCTGTCATGCAAAATGATTCTGTTTATTCTGTTACTCAGATTTTTAATTCACTTGATTTTTAGGTTCACTTGATATATATGTATTTGTTGTTCATAATTTTTACCTTTATTTTTTTCTTCTTCCTCTTCTTGAAGAATACCTTTCCGCATTTCATATAACACTGGTTTGGTGATGATGAATTCCTTTAGCTTTTTCTTATCTGTGAAGCTCTTTATCTGACCTTCCAATCTGAATAACTTTTCTGGGTAATTTTGGTTGTAGGTTCTTGCTATTCATAACTTTGAATATTTCTTGCCACTCCCATCTGGCCTGCATAGTTTCTGTTGAGAAGTCAGCTGACAATTGTATGGGTGCTTCCTTGTAGGTCATTAACTGTTTTTCTCTTGTTGCTTATAAGATTCTCTCTTTGTCTTTTGCCCTTGGCATTTTAATTATGATGTGTCTTGGTGTGGTCCTCTTTGGATTCCTTTTGTTTGGGATTCTGTGCGCTTCCTGGACTTGTAAGTCTACTTCGTTCACCAGATGGGGGAAGTTTTCAGTCATTATTTCTTCAAATAGGTTTTCAGTATCTTGCTCTCTCCCTTTTTCTGGCACCCCCATAATTCTGATGTTGGTATTCTTGAAGTTGTCCCAGAGGTGCCTTACATTATTTTCATACTTTTGAATTCTTTTTTCTTCTTGCTTTTCCATTTTTTGTTTTTGTTTTGGTTTGGTTTTTTTGCTTCTTTGTATTCCAAATCGACTTGATTCTTGTGTTCCTCTAGTCTGCTGTTGGGTCTCTGTATAACATTTTTTATTTCAGTGTATGTTTAATTTCTAGTTGGTCCTTTTTCATATCCTACAGGGTCTGGCTAAATTTATTGGCCTTTTTTAGGAAATTCTCAAAAAACCTTATAACCATGGTTTTGAATTCTATATACAGTCAGTTTTTTTCTCCATTTCTTTTGTTTGTGATCTGATACTTTGTCTCCACATTTTCGCTGCTTCCCTGAGTTGGTAGAGTAGCTTTGAGTGCTAGGTTTCCTATATGGCCCAGTAGGTCGGCCTCCCAGTCACCTGAGGTGGACACTATTGGTGCACCCCTTTGTGGTCTGTGTGTACAGCCTTGTTGTAGTTAAGTCTTGATTGTTGTTGGTATCACTGGGAGGGACTGACCTCCAGGCCAATTGGCTATGTGTATCAGCTGTGTCTATACCTGGAGATCTGTGCTGGAGACAGCCTTATAGGACCAGACTTGCAAAATTGCAAAAGCCTCTGTGTTCAGCTTGGATGGGGCGGAGTCTCAGGGCTGAGCAAACAGTCTTGGCTTCCTGTTAGCCCTGCCCCGCTCATGCACCTCCAGACCTCTGCCTCCTGCGGCTCCCCTGAGTTTCTGCCTAACAGTCTAGATTCCTTCAGGCTCACCTGGAACTTGGATTCAGTGCAGTCAGGAGCTTCTGACTCCCTCCACTAGGGAGAGCTAGCAGCAACCTCAGCAGTTACGTCTTCTCTGTGCATGTGTGCCTCCAGACCCCTGCCCACCGTGGTTTCCCCGAGTCTCTGAGTCTCCATGTGCCTTTCTCTCTACCTGACAGTCCAGACTGCCCCCATATGAGCCTGGGTCCACAGGATTCTGAAATAATCTTTGACTTGATTTTTGCAATCCTCCAGTCTGCTGTTGAATCTCAGTCATTGTATGCTTAATTTCTAGTTGGTCTTTTTTCATATCCTCGAGGGTCTCACTTTTATCGGCCTTTTCTAGAAAATTCTTGAAAAAGTTTATAACCGTTGTTTTGAACTCTATATCCAGTTGTTTGCTTTACTCCATTTCTTTCATTTGTGACCTCTTTCTCTGTCTCTGCATTTTGGCTGCTTCCCTGTGCTGATAGAGTGGATTTGTATGCTAGGTGTCCTATAGGGCCCAGTGGCTCAGCCTCCCCAGTTACCTGAGGTAGACACTCTTGGTATATCCCTTTGTGGGCTGTGTGCATAGTCTTGTTGTAGTTAAGCCTTGATTGTTGTTGGTATCACTGGGAGGAACTGACCTCCACGCTATCCTCTTGCACCATGACAGGATGGAGTCGCAGTGTTGCTCCAAAGATGAGACAGAAGCGGGAGGTGTCTGGAGGAGGCGGGACCAGCTCCAGGCAACTGGCAGGACTGAGGGTGGGCCTTGAAGCAGCCAGAGAAGGCAAGAGGTGTTGGGGGTGGGGCCAGACACACTCAAGTTCTGTGTGGAAAGGTTAGGGTATCAAGGCAGGGTGGCAGGTGGATGGGCAGGGCACATGCTGGTGGATGGGACTGCGTGATTTCACTCACTGGGTCACTAGTATAGTCCATATTTTAAATTCAATAGTTTGATGAGCCTATTTCCTGTTTGTGGAAGTTTCAAGGGTCTAAAAGCTTTCATTTTGAAGCTACCTCTTTCCTTATAGTATTTTTACATGTATAATTTTCTTAAAAGCTTTGTTTTCCTACCTTATTGATCTCTTTACTTCATTAGACAAAACTCACATCATGTCTTGTCTACCTGGGGCTCCCTGTAAAGCTGCTGTGGATCAATGCCTTTATTAGTCTTAGAATTCCTGCTGTTGAATGGAAAGGATCCTTAAGCTTTTGCCTGTTTGCCAAGGATTCAGAAAGAACCACCCTAAATCTTTCTGGATCTTAATTCTTTTGCAATTATATCCTTAGTTTTGTGTTTACCCTAAGAAGGTTTTGTGATAGAGCCCTGAATTTTACTTTTGTCTTGAGGCCTTTTTTTACTTTGGGAATATTTTGTTGGGAGAGACTGATCACCAAAAAATATTTTATTTGCTTACCCAGCAAGTCCTGACTCCTCTATATTTTCTCTAAATTGTGTTTCAAAACTGATTAATTTCTTCAAAATAAATTTTTATGATATACTAGTAGCCCAGTGCATGGATTCGTGCATATTGAAAGGAAAACAATTAGAAGAAATATTTTAGTGTTGCTATTTGCCCTTTCTCTGTATTAGAAGTGTCAGAGCCACCGCTGATCGCTGTCTGCAGGGCGATCAGTGGGGCAATCGATAGGGCGATTGGGCCCCTGTTCACATCCGCCTTGGCCTGGCACCCCCGCTCACCTGTTCCACCATCCTGCCACAGTCTCACTCTCCTCGGGGCCCATCCGGGCTGGAAGCACATCGCCGATGCCCGCCATGTTCTGTGCCACCTCCTGGTGTCAGTGCACGTCATAGTGAGTGGTCAAACTTCTGATTGAACTCCCAGTTAAAGGGATAATTTGCATATTATGCTTTTATTATAGAGGAGGATGGCTATGATAAACCAGATGCATCTTTTACCCATTAGCCTGAAAAGTCTTCAGGCTAATCCACTAGGTATATTTTCTATTTCTATATTATCACAGGCAACAGATTTACCATATTTGCCGGCGTATAAGACGATTTTTTGGCCCTGAAAAATACCGTATTTGCCGGCATATAAGAGACTGGGCGTATAAGACGACCCCCTAACATTTCCACTCAAAATACAGAGTTTGTTATATACTCGCCGTATAAGACTACCCCCCACTTGGAGGTATATTTTTCAGGGCCAAAAAATCGTCTTATATGCCGGCAAATACGGTACTAACAAGGGCATATCCTCCAGCTTTAGTAACTTTTCCCTCACTTTCCTTTAAGCCCTACTGATAACCTCAAGAGCCATCATACTTGTGCTACTAATATCTTCAAGGTCGTTCCAACGTATGCCTGTAGCTCAGTTCCAAAGTCACTGACCTATGTTTTAGGTTTTCTTCTGGTAATATTCCATTTCCAGGTCCCAAAAGCAGTTCTGGTTATCTCTTGTTATGTAACAAATCACCCTGAAACTTTGGCTTAAGACAACCACCATTTTATTATCTCTCATAGTTCTGAGGCTTGACTAAAGTTAGCTAGATGGTTCTTTCTTAGGTTTTAATGAGGTTGAAGCCAGATGGTAGCTGGTGCTAGAATCATCTGAAAGCTTGATCTTTCATATGTATGGCACCTGGTCTTGGAAGACTTAAATAGCTCTGGGCAGGCACAGCTGGGGTTCCTGAGACATCTCTTCCTATCTTTTTGTGATCTCCCCCTGGTCTTTACAGCATGGAAGCTTCATGGTAGCTGTTCTTACATGGCAGCTCAGGGCTCCAAGAGAGAGGAAGAGAGGGAGGCAGAAGCTCTATCACCTTTTATGACCCCAAAGAAGTCACACAAGTGACATTTCCATCACATTCTATTTATTGAGGTAGTTACAAACACTGCTTACTAACTAGTAGGTTCAAGAGAAAGAAACAGACTATTTTTTAAATAAATATATTTTATTGATTTTTACAGAGAGGAAGAGAGAGGGATAGAGAGCTAGAAACATCGATGAGAGAGAAACATCAATCAGCTGCCTCCTGCACACCCCCCACCGGGGAGAGCCCGCAACCAAGGTACATGCCCTTAGACTGGAATTGAACCTGGGACCCCTTAGTCCAGGCCGACGCTCTATCGACAGAGCCAAACCGGTATCGACTAGACTATTTTTTTTATAAGTGTCAAATAATTGGCAGATGTGTTTTTAATTTACCAGTTGGGAAAATGAAAAAGTATACAAAAGATGGCTTTAGGACTGCCATTGAAACAATACTTTTCAGTTATAGTCACATATCTGAGTGATGATGGTCAAAAGTAGGTCAGGGGTCACAGACATTCAAAAATATTAAATTATTCCAACTATTTATTCTCCAAGAAAGACATGCATGGTTTTTTTCTTCTTTAATTATTGGGACAGAGATAGGAGAGACACAATGTTTCATCAGAAAAGTTATATTCTAAAGCAAACTATAGCCTACAGGTCAAATCTGATTTTGAATGGCTCATGAGTTGAGAATGATTTCATGTTTTTAAAGAGGAAGGAGAAGGAGGAGCACAAATAGCACATGCAATAGGGATCATATGTGACCCATAAAGCCTAAAAATAGTTACTATCTGGCCCTTTACAGAAAACATTTGTAGATCCCTGTTCTAAAGCACTTTCAAATATGTTTTTAAATTGTTACCATAGATAGAACAACAAACGTACCCCTAGGATGCTTTTAATAGATAGATTTTTCCTGTAAAATAGAGATTATAATAACACAGGACCTTGTCCTATCAATTATCTCTTTGGTATTTTAAATCTCAAGTCTCCATAATCCCTCTCATTTTTCCTCTACCCTCCTACCAACATTCTCACTTCCTCATAATAAACAACCCTTCTTCCCCTACCACGCCTCCCTCACGTCTTGTATGTGCAATTTTCTTTTTCCCTATATAACACTCTCTCCTCAAAGCCATAAAAATATTTCTTTTTTAAAATATATTTTATTGATTTTTTTTACAGAGAGGAAGGGAGAGGGATAGAGAGCTAGAAACATCAATGAGAGAGGAACATCGACCTGCTGCCTCCTGCATACTCCCTTCTGGGGATGTGCCCGCAACCAATGTATATGCCCTTGACTGGGATAGAACCCGGGACCCTTGAGTCCGCAGGCCGACGCTCTATCCACTGATCCAAACCGGTTTCGGCCATAAAAATATTTCTTATTCTTAAAGTCATAAAGGCAAACAACTGAATAGAAAACATTTGCAAATTACATATCTAACTAAAGGTTAACATCCAAAATATGTAAAGAACTCACAGAATTCAATAGTAAAAAAACAACAACAAAAAACAATTAAACTTTAAAATGGGCCAAGGATCCAAATAAATATTTTCCAAAAGAAGACACGCAGATGGCCAGGTACATGAAAAGCCAGTCAACATCACTAATCAGCAGAGAAATGCAAAGCAAAACCACAATGAGGTATCACCTCACACCTGTTACAATGGCTATTATACAAAGACAAGAAATACGTGTCGTTGAGGACGTGAAGAAAGAAAACCCTCCTGTACTGTTGGTGGCATGTAAACTGGTGTAGCCACTACTGAAAATAGAATGAAGGTTCCTCAAAAATTAAAAACAGAACTTCTACATGATCCAGAAATTCCACTTCTGGGTATTTATTGGAAGGAAATGAAAACACTAACTCAAAAAATCTATATGCAAACCCCTCCCCCACCCCCCAACTCCACAGTTCACTGTAGCATTATTTACAATAATCAAGGCATGGAAGCAACCAGAATCCACTGGTGAATGCTAGGATAAAGAAAGTGTGATACAGGAATATTAGCCATAAAAAAGAACAAACCTGCCACTTGCAACAACATGGATGGAACCTGAGTGCATTTTGCTAAGTAAAAAAAATACTGTATGCTCTCACATGTGGAATCTAAAATATAAAACAAAAAAACACACAAATTCACAGATACCGAGAACAGATTTAAAAAAAACTGTAACAATGGCCAAAACCGGTTTGGCTCAGTGGATAGAGCATCGGCTTGTGGACTGAAAGGTCCCAGGTTCAATTCTGGTCAAGGGCATGTACCTTGGTTGCAGGCACATCCCAGAAGGGGGTGTGCAAGAGGCAGCTGATCGATGATTCTCTTTCATCGATGTTTCTAACTCTCTATTCCTCTTTCTTCCTCTCTGTAAAAAATCAATATAATATACTTTTTTAAAAACTGTAACAATGTGTGGCAATGACTGTTAACTGGATTTATTGTGGCTATCACTTTGCAATATGTACATATATATATGGAATCATTATGCTGTATACCTGAAATTTTTATAATGTTATATATCAATTATATCTCAATTTTTAAAAATAGTCAAAACTCCTTACTCTTGTACATTTCTCATAATCTAGTCCATAACCATATTGCAGCCTCTTTGTCTATACCCCTCAGCCTGGCCTGCACCCTCTCCAATCTGGAAGCTCTCAGGGACCTCTGGTTCCTAACCACTCACCTGCCTGCCTGCCCTAACCACTCTGCCTGCCTGGTCCCCCTAACTGCCCTCCTCTGCCCACCTGGTCACCACTATTAACTTTTTCTTTTAATCTTATTTCCTTCACACACAATTGTATTTGACTTCCTTATTGGCTTCTCCCTGTCTGTCACACAATTTTTCTCTCTCCTTTACGTAACACTTTTTCCAACTGACTCATCATTTATAAGCTTTTCTTTCCTCCTTATTTCCTAATTCTGTTCCATCATCCTTCTTCCCATCTTTCTCCTACCCTCCCTCCCTCCCCACGTTCCGCCTTTCCTTTATCGTTACCCCTGCCTTCCCTCCACTTTTCCTTCCTTCCCACCTTAATTTTTTTCTTCACTTCCTCCCTCGGACCTGCTTTGCTCCCTCCCCCATTTCTTCCTTCTTCCCATTCTCCTTTTAAGCTCTACTGGCTCCCCTTTAAAACTTTTCTTCCCTCCCTCTTTCTCTCTCATCCTACCTTTCCCATACTTACTTGCACCGTTTTAATATCTATCTACCTGCCTAATTATTCATTATCATTTATCTTTTTTTCTTTTAAAATCTGTCCCCAGCACACAATTATACTTGGTTTTCATTATAGCTCCTACAGTTCACTCATACACCCTCTTTCCTTCTTTAACGCTGTTCTCTATTGACTCCTTTATAAAAGTTCTTTCCTCCCTCCCTTCATTCTTAAAATTTCCGTTTGGAGGGAGTGGGAGGAGGAGGAGGAGGCAGAAGAGGGCGTTAACCCCCAACCCAGGGCTCAGCCCTGGCCAGGTGTTCACTGCCCCCCTTCCCTGGCCTCCCCACCGGATGCCCCCATTCCCTGTCCGGGATGCCCAGCCCAGCGAGGGTGGCCAAGGCCCCTGCGGCCAAAGCGCTGCTGCTCCTGTCAAGAAGCAGGAGTGCCTCTGCCCAGGAGGCCTCAGACCATCCACCACTCCATCCGGGACTGTGGGCGCCTCCCCACCAATGGCCCAAACTGGGGGCCACCGCCCTCCGCCTGCATCTGGGCAGGGCACCTGCTGTCCTCCCAACCCCCTCCCCCCAGTGGCCAACCCTTCCCGCATGTGGTCCTGTGTTTCCTTCCCTTTTCCATTCCTGCCTCTTTTTCTTGTTCCCTTTCTGTATTTGTTTCTCCTCTCAGCCTGTCTGCATGCAGGCCCGCCTTCCTCTCCCTCTCCTTTCTTGTCCCCTCCTATCATATCCTATCCTGCCCCGGGCCTTTCAACTGCCTGAGCAGAGGGCGGGGACGCAGCCTGCTGACCCAGTCGTGACGTGATACTGTAATGGATAATTTGCATATTCTCTATTAATAGTATAGATACCTATTAATAGAAAAGCTCCTTTTCATCTTGATATCTAATAAGTACACAAATTAAGAATTGTTTAAAAAATGATTGAGCCTGGCTGGTGTGGCTTAGTGCTTGCGCATTGACCTATGAACCAGGAGGTCATGTTTCAATTCCTAGTCAGGACATATGCCTGGGTTGCAGGCTCAATCTCCAATGTGGGGCATGCAGGAGGCAGCCAATCAATAATTCTCCCTAATCACTGATGTTTCTATTTCTCTTTCCCTCTCCTTTCCTCTCTAAAATCAATAAACATATATATATTCTTAAAAAGTCAATAAAATTTTTTTTAAATGACTGTGTGAATGAATGATCCCAGATTCTTTTTTTTTTTTTTCCCCCAGAAAACCCACCCCTTTCCCCAAATTCATCCGAGGGTGCAGCTCTGGTGTTCAAGTTGAACTCTTCCTGTTCTTGTTATGGTCTTCCTATTCCCAGAGCTCCTAAAATTCTGGAAGAAATTAGTCTATATCCTTTCTAGAAATTTTATGGCCTCCGTTTCATGAAATCATTTTCTTAGCACTTTAAAACTCCACCTATCCCCCAGCATGATTTTCCACTTAGCCTAGCTTGACTTTATGCATTTCATCATCTTAACTCTTTCCAACAGTTTCCAATGCACAAACCACATTTGTACCTACTTATAAGAGAACCACCTTATTTTTCTTGCTTACCTTTTCTTACATTAAAAAAATACAAAAGGCCGAAACCAGTTTGGCTCAGTGGATAGAGCGTCGACCTATGGACTGAAAGGTCCCGGGTTCAATTCCGGTCAAGGGCATGTACCTTGGTTGCGGGCACATCCCCAGTAGGGGGTGTGCAAGAGGCAGCTGATGGATGATTCTCTCTCATTGGTGTTTCTAACTCTCTATCCCTCTCTCTTCCTCTCTGTAAAAAATAAATAAAATATATATTTTTTAAAAATACAAAAAATCTAACATCTCATCACAACTTTTACACATCCAACTGTATAAAATGACTTTTGGAGAAGGGGAATATTATTTTTACCACAGTCACATAAAAAGACACAAAAATTATTCTACTAATTGATAAAAAAAAAGAAAAGAAAAAAGAGGGGCATGATAAGGGAAAAAGACAGACATCAGATCAAATTCCAAGAAGTCATTTTGGAACTTGCACACTAACTTTTGGGATACGTGTTTTTCTAGGCATGTGGTTTCCTGGTAGTAGTGGAGGACCTTTCTGCTTCTTCAATCCCTGTTTATGGTCTGACTTGACTACTGGGGAATTCCTAACTTTGGAAATGGTGGCTTTAATTCCCTAAAATAAAATAACAAGAAACTCAATGAACAAGGGAGGGGTCATAATGTAGAATCAGGAAGTTTATGTAATATTTAGTCAATTCAAACATAATAAACTTCACAGGGTTCATGGATAGTCATCAGAGGATACTAGAGTTACTAGTAGTTGAAACATCTATATACCGTATTTGCCGGCGTATAAGACGATTTTTTGGCCCTGAAAAATACGTATTTGCCAGCGTATAAGAGACTGGGCGTATAAGACGACCCCCTAACATTTCCACTAAAAAAATACAGAGTTTGTTATATACTTGCCGTATAAGACTACCCCCCACTTGGAGGCATATTTTTCAGGGCCAAAAAGTCGTCTTATACGCCGGCAAATACGGTAATAGTAATTATCCTTAGTATTCCTGTAAGATCTGAAGTCCCAGGGTTAAAATAGAAGATGTCCATGTATGTATGCTATTAATATTTGTGTGGTTTTGTGTAGGTTCTCGCTCTTTGGTTTTCTATCAGTCACAGGATTCTTTCTTTCTCTTGTTTTGTCTGATTGTTGCTTTTTGGTTTTTTTTTTTTTAGTTTTTATTATGGCACATTCCAAACGTTTACAGAAGTAGAATAGTATAAAGAAACTCCATTTATCCATCACCCAGGTTCAACAAATAGCAACACAAGGGCAATCTTCTTTCATGTATACTTCTACCTGTGTACATGCCCCCTCCACCTTATGGATTATTTTGAACTGTGAAGCAAATTCTACACATTATATCCTTTTATTAATAAATTATTTATTTTTTTAAGTAACCACAATACCATTATCAAAAATTAACAATTATGTAACTTCAAATATTCAGTCAGTATTTAAATTACTCTAATGGTCTCATATATATTTTTGCAGTTGCCTTTGATTAATTCAGAACCCAAATTCTACACATTGCAATTGACTGCTAAGTCCCTTTAAGTCCATTTTAAGAAATGAAAACACTAACTCTAAAGGATCTATGTACCCCCATATGCCCATGCTCATTGCAGCACTATTTACAATAGTCAAGATATGGAAACCACCTAAGTGTCTATCCATGAATGAATGGATTTTAAAATGTGATATGTACACACACACACACACAGGAATATTCAGCCATGAAAAGAATTAAATACTGCCATTTACAACAATATGGATGAAGGCATTAGGCTAAGTGAAATAAGTCAAAGAAAAACAAATACCCTGCAATATCACATATATGTGGAACCTTGAAACAAAATACCAGAGTTCAAAGATACAGAGAACAGACTGGTGGTTGCCAGACAGAGTTGGATGGGAGTAGGTGGGAGGAATATAAAATGAATGAAAGGGGTCAAAAAGCACAAACTTCCAGTTATAGAATAAATAAGTCATGGGGTTTAAATTACAGCAGGAAGACTATAGCTAATAATACTGTGTTGCATACTTGAAAGTTGCCAAGACAGTCAATCTTAAAAGCTTTTTCTTTCATAAGAAAAAATATTTTGTAACTATGTATGGTGACAGATGTTGACTAGACTTATAGTGATTTAGCAATATATACAAATGTCAAATCACTAAGTTGTACAACTGAAATTAATATACTATAATGTCATACATCAATTATACTGCAATTTATTTTTATTATTATATTTTATTGATTTTTTTACAGAAAGAAGGGAGAGGGATAGAGAGTTAGAAACATCAATGAGAGAGAAATATTGATCAGCTGCCTCTTGCACACCCCACACTGGGGATGTGCCCGCAACCAAGGAACATGCCCTTGACCAGAATGGGACCCTTCAGTCCTCAGGCCGACACTCTATCCACTGAGCCAAACTGGTTAAGGCTATCCCACAATTTAAAAATTAAAAGGAAAAACAGAAAGGATTGTTTATACAAGGAGATACCTGAGTTTACAAGATGAAGGACAAAAATGAGAGTCATAATGGGTGAGCTATTAAGGAAAAAGATATGGAGGTAAGGTTGGAAATCTCTAGTGGCCCACTAGTGATAATTGTAGCCCAAAACATCTTAGGTGCTCTCCAGAGAGTATCAGTTATGAGTATGAAGGAATCCGATGTTGACACCAGTCATCTTTTTAAATGGAACACTTGAAGCTATGTTCCTTAATTCACAAAGGTTTTTACTTAAACTATAAAGAAAAACATGTGTGGATACAGGACTAAAAGAGAATCATCAGAGAATAAAGTACATAGAAGTTTTGTGTTTTTTTAAAAATTGATTTCTGAAAGGGAGAGGAAAAGACAGCAACATCAATGAGAGAGAATCATCTTTCATTTGCCTCCTACACACCCCAAACTGGGAATCAAATCTGCAACCCAGGTATATATCCTTACTGGGAATGGGACCGTGACCTTCTGGTTCATAGGTCAATGTTCAACCACTGAACCATGCTGGGTGGGCAAGAATCTTCTTGGTTTTAATGTGACACTAATAATTATGTTATTTCCTATGTTGTATGTATAGTTAACCTCTAAACATGAGGTTAGGGGTCTGACTCCCCCAGTCCAAAATCCATGTGTAACTTTTGACTCCTCCCAAATTTAACTGCAACTGTCCCTCAGTGTACAGATACCAAAATTGTGGATGTCCAAGTTCTCTATATAAAAATAGTGGACATCAATGCATACAGTCTGCTCTCCCAGCTGAGAATTCCCAATGGTGGGCAGAAAATACCATCTTCATCCACAGTTGGTTGAAACCATGGATGGAAACCTGGGAATACAGAGGGTTGGCTGTATATTGAAAACAGAATCTGTGTAAAAGTGGACCCCATAATTCAAACTCATGTTGTTCAACATAAATGAGAACCACAATGAATTACTACTAGAAGTGTAATTTAAAAAACAATTATTTTAATCTATAGGTTCCTTCACTTTTTTTCTCTTTTTGCCAACAACACATGCCTGGGTTGCAGGCTCAATCCCCAGTAGGGAGTGTGCAGGAGGCAGCTGATCAATGATTCTCTTTCATCATTGATGTATCTATCTTTCTCTTTCCCCCTTCCTCTCTGAAATCAATAAAAATAAAAAAAATTTAAAAGATCAGGTCATTTATTCTATGGAATTTTCAGTGTAGATGTTATTAATTATACCCTGAGGTGATTTAATGTATTCCTATACAGATTTCTGGCTCTCAAGTCGTCAATAAGATCCTTTAAGCTGCACCACTGATACTCAGCACTACACATTTTGTCTTTTAATTATATTAAAACTAGAGCCATCTCAGCCCGTCCTCTGAGCCCGCTGTGCTGGTGAGGAGCTGGTGCTATGCCTTCTGTTCACAGGCCCGGCGAGTCCTTTGTCCGCCGCCGCATGGCCGGGCCGGAGCTTCTGCTGCTGCTGCCTTGTGGATTTTGAAACTACAATGGAGATTGAGCTGCCGCCAAACCCGCTGCCGCCGAGAGTGGGGGAAGCCCATAGAAAGCGGAGCTCACTCCACCCTGGGCCCAGGGAGTGTGCGGCTTCGGAGCTTGGCCTCTGCGTCTGCAGCCGCTCTGCTCCCGCCCAGAACGAGACTCCTTGGAGCATGGTCTCCCCGCCCGCAGCCGTCTCAGCCCACCTGCCATGCTAGCGAGGAGCTGGCGTGGCGCCTCCCATTTGAGACCCCATTCCCCCAGGGAGGCCGTGTGTCCGGGAGAGCCATGTGCCCAGGGGAAGCAGTGGGACCCAGGGGAAGGGGCGGTGTGAACCAGAGGAGGAGCAGATTCTATTCGTGTGGTCCTGAGATAGTCACCATAAAACAAGCAGACTGCCAAATGAGGAGCGGATTCTATTCATGTGATCCTGAGATAGTCACCATAAAACAAGCAGACTGTCAAATGACAGCGGGGAGGGGAAGGAGACCTGGGGGAGATAAGAGATCAACCGAAGGACTGGTATGCACGCATATAAGTACAACCAACGAACACAGAACTCTGGGGAGGGAGGGCATGAATGGGAGGTGGGGTGGGGGGCAATGGTAAGCTATGTACACATATAATACCTTAATAAATCTTTTTTAAAAATGAAAAAAAAATTATATTAAGACTACTAAACTAAGATATGTCTTGTATTGATTTTAAAGGATATGTTTCTAGTTCTTTTTCCTTCTCCAACCTCAAACAACACTTTCTAAAAATGCATCATTTGCTTTTAGTCAGGTTTCAAATTCCATTAGTTCCATTATAATTTAATTAAGAGTATTTATCATGGAGGTCAGAGTTTCTCAGAAGACCATATAGTGTCAAATGTCACAGAAAAGTCAAGTAAATTAGGGACTAAAATGTGTTCACAGACATTGGCAATTTAGATCATGCATTTGTAATGCTGTTTCCTGTTATAAATTAAAATTTTTTCAACTGCTCCCTGGTTGAGTAACCAACTACAATAATATGATCTAAATTATGTGTTTCATACCACTTTGAACATAACTAAAAATGAAAAATTAACCAAAATAAAATAAAAACTCAACTTGAGATATGAAAGCACACTATATTCCTTGTGGGATATGGAACTAGTAGTATTTGTGTTAAACAAATTCAGTTAATACCCAAGAATATTAGTAGCCCATATGGCAAATTTAAAATGTAAACCACCCAGATTATCACTATCAATTAGAATTGTATTGCTCAGCTCCAAGATATCAATTCCACTTTTAGAATGACTACTGGAGGTTACTACAAACATAACCAACATACCTTTCTAATCTACATGATCTAAGTGCTCCATACTTCTTTCCCCTCAGCTTCTACCCACTTTTTTCTTCCAGGTCTCAAAGGTTAAGAAGGTCACTGTTTTTCTTATACTCTTCATTTTGATTCTTTCTTAAAAATATATATATTTTATTGATTTTTTACAGAGAGGAAGGGAAAGGGATAGAGAGTTAGAAACATCGATGGGAGAGAAACATCGACTAGCTGTCTCCTGCACACACACTCCTGGGGATGTGCCCGCAATCAATGTACATGCCCTTGACCGGAATCGAACCTGGGACCCTTCAGTCCGCAGTCTGGTGCTCTATCCACTGAGCCAAACCGGTTTTGGCTCATTTTGATTCTTACACTTCATGTTAACACCTTTTCTGTGTGTTCCTCTGGGGCAGTCACCTAACCATAATTTTTTTTTCCCATACAGCCTAATAGTAATCTTAATATATAAAAACCCAGAGTCCATAACATCCAAAAGGACTGAAGGCTCAACCGTCTGGAAGTTAGTGCTGGGTTGCCATGGCGATCCAACACTGACTGCCAGGGGCTGCAGATCAAGCCTTGAGAGGCCTGGAGAGAGCAGAGTCTGATCCATAGCCTTCATGGCAGCTGTTGATCAGCCCTTGCGTCTTTCTCTCAGGCTTCCGCTAGGGGTGCTGGTCAGCCTCACCTCTCTAATCAGGCCTATTGGAGGCCCAGAGATGCTGACTGGCATAGAAACCAACCAATCAGAACCAAATCTGGGTGAACTGCGAGGAGCCAATGGCTGCCTAGGAGGCGGAGCTTTTGGCGCTGACTGGCATAGAAACCAACCAATCAGAACCTAATCTGGGTGAACTGTAAAGGCAGAACCTAACGTGGGGGCTGAGGAGGGGTTTTAAGGGCAACAGCTGTTTGGTGTAAGGTGTAAAAAAGTGTTCCAATTTTTTAATGACTGGCGGCAGTATAGTGCATACGGCTTGCTATCAGCCCAGATATAGGGATTATGTACTTTTGTCTGCCAAGAGCATCTCCTCCTGATGAAAAAGGCATTCCCCAACACCAAAACAAGATGGCAGCCTAGGTAGTCTCCTAAGCTGCTGCCTCATCAACAATATGGAACAAAACAACAGCTAAAATCAAAAGGGATCACACCAGACCCACAGGAAAGCTGGTGAACCGGGATGGCTACAACTAGAGACAAAGAAAACCCCTGCTGCCGTCATATGGAGTTTAAAACTACGGTGGAACCAGACCTGCTGGAGCTTCCAGACTCGCCGCCGCTGCCACCACGACTGAGGGAAGCCCACCGAGAGCAGAGCTCGCTCCGCCCTGGGCCCAGGGAGTGGGCAGCTTCAGAGCATGGCCTCTGCGTCCGCAACCGTCTTGGCCTGCCTGCCGTGGGAGCGAGGGAACTGATGCCAGACCTCAGCTGCACCCTCTGCCTCCACCCGGAACGAGACACCTTGGAGCGTGGTCTCCCCACCTGCAGCCATCTCAGCCCGCCCGCCGTGATAGCGAGGAGCTAGCACGGCGCCTTCCATTCTCGGCCCCAGCGAGCCCTTTGCCCATCAGTCCCACCGCCACCTGACTGGGCCGGAGCCTCTACCAAGACCCTGAGGAGGGGCGCTGCTGCCTCAATGTGGATTTTAAAACTGCAGTGGAAATGGACCACTGCACCCGCTGCCATCGCTGCCGCACCCGCCACCGTCGCCGCGAGTGAGGGAAGCTCACGGAGAGCAGAGCTCACTCCGCCCCGGGCCCAGGGAGTGGGCTGCTTCAGACCCTGGCCTCCACTCTGCAGCAGTCCCAGCCTGCCCGCCGTGGGAATGAGGGAACTGACGACCGGCCTCAGCCACACCTTCCGCTCCCGCCCAGACGCCTTGGAGCACAGTCTCCACGCCCGCAGCCATCTCAGCCTGGCCTTCGCGCCTGCAGCCGTCCCAGCCCGCCTGGCATGAGTTGTGGGTCCTGGGGGACCCATGTGCCCCGGGTGAGCCGTGTGCCCCAGGGGGGCCATGTGCCCCGGGAGAGCCGAGTGTCCCAGGGGGCCGTGTGCCCCAGGTGAGCCATGTGCCCCAGGGGGGCCATGTGCCCCAGGTAAGCCGTGTGCCCCAGGGTGGCCGTGTGCCCCAGGTGAGCGGTGTGCCCCAGGGGGGCTGTATGCCTAAGGGGGGTGGTGGGACCCAGGGAGCCGTGTACACCGGGAGAGCCGGGTGCCCTGGGGAAGCGGTGGGACCCAGGGGGAGGGGGTGGTGTGAACCGGAGGAGTGGATTCTATTCGTGTGGTCCTGAGACATTTGGACAGTCTGCAGCCATTAGCTACAGAACACTCTGTTGTATTTCCCTACAAAAACAAATGAGAGAGAGTGTCCCACTTGAAATTCATATACGGAAAAAAGGAAAAGAGAAGGGAAAAAAATCTGAGGAACAGAATAAAGTGAATATAGTAGAATCAGGGGCAAAGAAAGGGAGTGGACTGATAAATATCAGGAGGAAAAAGGGGTGGGGAAGCAGTGAGAGACTGGATTGAAATCGTATAACCAATGGATGAAGACAATTGGGGGGAGAGAGGGTAAGGGCAGAGGGTGGGAAGGAAACTGGGAGGTAGGGAGCTTTGGGGGAGAAAAAGGAGAAACAATTATAATAATCTGAGTAATAAAGATTTATTTTAAAAAAAGAAGAAAAAAAAAGAAAAAGGCTTTCCCCACCCCCTTAAGCAATCCTATCCTATATAATCTATCTATACTACTAAAAGGGTAATATGCTAATTAGACCAGGTGGACCAGCCATCTTCCAGACAATCGACTTCCTTTCAGACAAAGCCATGGTGGTGGAGGACAAGGCAGAGGCCATTAGAGGCAATCAAGCCAGCAGAGGGCAGCTGGAGGGGAGATCAGGCTGACAGGGGAGGGCAGTTAGGAGCAATCAGGCTGGCAGGGGAGGGCCATTGGGGGCAAGATCAGGCCAACGGGGGGGTGGGGGGCATTGAGGGAGAGAACAGGCAGCAGGGGAGGGCAGTTGGGAGCAACATAAGGCTTGCAAAGGAGGGAAGTTAGGGGTGATGCGGCAGGCAGAGGGAGTTGGGGGTGAGATCAGGCCAGCAGGCAGAGGCAGTTAGGGGCGATGAGGAAGGTTAGGAGCCAGTGATCCCAGATTGGGCCCGATCCCATAGTGATCGGACATCCTCCAAGGGGTCCTTGATTGGAGAGGTTGCAGGCTGGACTGAGGGAACCTCCCAACCCATGCATGAATTTCATGCAGTGGGCCACTAGTAACCTATAAAAGAACACTTAATGAATTGATTAAAATAATTCAAATAACTTTAGTATTTTTGCTATAATTATCTACCAAATTAATAGCACTTATGGCTTTTTAGATTTTATGACAAGACATTACCCACCTGTTCTCATTTTTAATGTTTTTATTGATTTTAGAGAGGGAGAAGGAGAAACATCAATGTACAAAACATCTACTGGCTGTCTCCCAGTGGGGACTAAACTCACAACCTGGACATGTACCAAGTAGGAATTGAACCTGCAACCTTTCAGTGCAGAGGATGATGTGCAATTATTTCAGCCACCCAGATCAGGTCTGTCCTAACTCACTTTGGAAGACAATTGTCCTATTTTCCTTTTATTGCAGAAATTAGAGAGGAATATTCAGTGGGGAAAGTAAAATAACAGTACCTTCTTTGTCAGGTTTCTTCACTACAGAAGTGAGGTGTAATGTGCCGCTGGTGAAGAGAATGTAGTTATGAGAAAACCTCACAGCTTGCAGAAACCTGTTTGGTTCAGTGGATAGAGCATCGGCCTGCAGACTGAAGGGTCCCAGGTTCGATTCCAGTCAAGGGCATCTACCTTGGTTGCGGGCACATCCCTAGTAGGGGGTGTGCAAGAGGCAGCTGGTCGATGACTCATTGATGTTTCCAACTCTCTATCCCTCTCTTCCTCTCTGTAAAAAAATCAGAAAAACACCTCACAGCTTTCTTGGTCCCTTGTTCTCATACACTGAGGAGCTCAATGATGCCAGGTTCCTATGGTAAGAATTCTTTTCGGGCTACTCCACAAGACCTGAGTGCACTTCTGGTCACTCCTGCCTACCTGCCAAAAGGACATTTTAAAGCTTATAACGTTTTTACATGTAAGATTAACAATCAGGAACTCTCATTTTGGGGCACTGGAGCAAAACGGTTTCCCAAGACTAGTCTCCAAAAGTCCCATATACAGTAACAATAATTGAGAATGACATTGAAATGTCATCACTGTAACTTGGCTTTCCTTTGGTACTTGAGGGCACCCAAAATACTGCCTTTTCATATTAGTGTTTTGCTGATACAAATTAAATTATTGGTCTTTATAGAAAAAGTTATTTGTGTCAAATAAATGTTGGAAATAGCAAAGTTGAAAAGCTATACTTTTTTGATAAGACAAATTCCTGTTGCAGCAAACTGTCAGCAGTAAAAATGTTCAGTACATAACCTTCACCAGTGTGTGAAGTAATGTAAAAGTGGAAGGCTGATACATTTCTAAGATTGGGGATTAAAGCAGACATAGAACTATGGTACTAACACATGCTGGCAGTGGAAGTATTTTGCAACTCAGCAAATTAGAATAACATGGAAGTTATTAAAAAGTAACATTAAAAATGTTCCTACTATGCGGGCAATAGAATTTTGGATGAAATTTACTTTAAAAGCTGATAAACTGTTTATTAAGTTTCTATTGATCAAAGTTCAGGAAGTTAATGGAGGAATCTGTACTACTGAGGTAAAGACTAACAACTGCTGATCATCTTATAAAATGTTTAACAGTGTAGTGGGAAAGACAAAGACCTGTTAGGTTAAGATTAGCTTGATTGGCTGAATGTTTTAAAAATGGAAGTTATTAGAATACAATTAGAATGATTATTTCTCCATAAATCAAGATTTGAAATAGCACCCTAAGATTGTCATCATTTAAAATAACTGGCACTTAATAAAGTACTGAATTTATTTTGCTTTTAAATCAATAAAAAGCTCAGAGCCAATATTCAAGTACAGCCTGCATTTTAATTCAACATAAAAGCTTTTTGCTAAGAGGCAGCACCACCCAGATGAGATCAGATAGATAAGATTATGGCTCAGCTAAAGCAAACCAAATCAAGGCACACTCATTAGATCACTTTTGAATTACAAAAGCATCAGACTCCTATTAAAGGATTCTGCTGGCTTTTAAAATTTTTCTTAAATGTGCCTTATCCTTAGTAGAGAACTGCTTTTTCAAGTAAGCATCAAAAATTAAACCACAGAAAATTGTGATTCCATTACTTTCATACCTATAGTTTGCACAAATCAAAACCAGAACAATTTAAGTAGTTACGCTTACAACTGACGTACCTCAGGAAATTAAAAATTTTAAAAATACAATTATCTTCTTTTCCACCCAGACTTCGAGTTATTTTAAATATGAAGTAATTCCATTAGCTACCCAATTTAAATTTTCTTGAAAAGCCCCACCACACCATCAGAATTTGAGCCCCCAAACAAAAAAACCCCCCCACACACAAAAAACACACACAGCACAATGTAGAAAGAATTTATTTGCCTCGTTAAAAAAAAAAATCTCAATAGTGCATGTAACTACAAATTCAATCTTCTCATTGGAGGAGCTGCAAACAAAGTTTAAATAGAAACGTTCGATTGCTTCGGGATTACATTTTAAAAACTCTTAACTTCACCGGGGGAACATATCAAAAAGCCAGGCTTAGGACATTGTACGGCATAAACTTTCTAATTAATGGGTCTGCTCTTCCGCTCCCAGCGCCGGTTCTGCGGAGGAGGGCAGTTCCAACTGGAAGCACGAAGTAAAGTTACAAACTGAACCCGGCACCCACTACTGCAAGAGCCGAAGTGCTGGGGGGTGGGTACGCGGTGCGTCCTTGTCCTACAATTTCGCTCCCGGAGGAAAGGCGAACCCCAAGGCCTTCCCCGCGTTCCAAACGGCCCCCGCCCGCCCCCATCCCCCTCCCCCTCCGCCCGGAGCTAACGGTCCGCGCGGCCCCCGCGCCCGCAAAACAAAGGGGCCCCGGCCATTGTCCTCGGCGCGCTGAGCGTCACCAGCACTAGCAAGGCAGTAGCTTGCGCAGTTATCTCCACAGCGGGCAATGTCACAGCCCGACCAACAGCACAAACTACTACCTCAGCCAGGGCATGGCGTCCAGGCGGCAGCACCCGGGGGGGGGGGGGGGCAGCGGGGGCGCGGCGCTCCTCGTCCTTCTCCGCCGCCGTCCGACGGGCGCCCGCCCGGGACCGCCGGCGGGGTGGGGCGGGGCGGGCTCGGTCCGTCCGCCCGGGACGCAGGAAGGGTGCGGGGTCCTGGCGGGGGCAGCTCCCTCCCCGGCCCCAGAGCCGCGGGGAAGCAGGGACGAGGCTGCCGGGACGCGGCCGACGCCGGCGGGGCCCGACGGCTCCCCGGGCCGTCAGCGGCGTTCCCGCGCTCGGCCCGCCGGGAGCTCCGGGCGGCCCGCCGCGCCCCCGCCACGTCCCCGGGCCGCGCCGCCCGCAGCCTGCCGCGGGGGCTGGGCGGCGGCCGGGTGCCTCCCTCCCTCCCCCTCCGGCCGCCCACACCCGCCGCCCGGCCGGCTCTCCGCGCGGGCGGACGCCCGGGCGCTGCTCGCGGCGGCGCCGCCCAGCCGTCCCCGGCCGCACGCCCCCAGGACCCTCGGAGGAACACCGCGCACCTGGGCCGAGGCGAGGATAAAAGGAACAAAACCCCGCGGGCCTGGAAGCGGGCCGAGCGGGCGGCGGCGGCGGCGGCTGCGCGCGAACCCGCCCGCCTCGCGCTCCGCGGCTCCAGTGCGCCCGGGCGGGCCGCGGAGATGCCTTAAGGAGGCTCGCGCCCGGCGCCCGGCACGTGACCGCCCGGCCCCGCCCCGCGCCGCCATCTCACATCCGGGGCCGAGGCGGCGTCCCTCTCGCCGCCCGGGCTGGCCTCGACGTGTCGCTAGCAGTCAGTCCCCAAAGCGGGGACCCTAATTCCTCGCGTCCAAGTGCTGAGGCCGCGGGCCATGGCCCCCTCTCCCCCGCTTAACGGCAGAAAACGAGGCCCCTCACTGCTCCCGGTTCTTGCTCGCAAAGAAAATGGCGGCGCCCACCGCCGTCTAAGTGGACACGTTGTACTCGGTGGGGTTTCAAGTTTCCGGCACGTCGCTTCCCGTCGGGCGGGGGCGCAGCCTCTTGGGCCCCGCCCCGCGGCCCCGGCGCTCCTTCCGCGGGAAAGCGCCGCGCGGCAGGCTTCAGTGCGCAGGCGCGGGACTGGGGGTTGCCTTTTTTTTTTTTTTCTTAAAGGCCAAGTTTGGGAGAAGGTCCGCTGCCCTGAGCCACGTCTGCTGCTTGGCCCAGACAAGTTACTTTTTGCCTCCCATTTAGGAAGTTTTGTCTTAAGTTAAATTGTTTTAAAGAAAAAAGTAAGCAGGGGTTGTCTAAAATTCAGAACGTCCAGTTAAGTATGAATTTGAGATAGTTTTTTTAGTATTTGTGTTCCCCTCTGTACTATTAATTTAACTGGGTGTCCTGTATTTTTATCTGCGAAATCTGGCAATCCTGTCTTCAGGCTCCGGAAAATCGGGCTGCACTTAACAAAAGGAAGGGGTGGAGGAATTGGGGGGCGAGGGGGAGAGTTTGGGAAGAGGGAAGTGTGGGGGTGGGGAAGTTCCCATTTGGGCAGAGACTTGGATCCTTTCCTGGAAGCCTGAGGGCTAAAGTGCAGACTCCACAATCTGGCAACAACACATATAGAAGCATCCATATGTAGTAACTCTTTTTTGGAAAAAATAAGATTTTCCCCTTAAACCAGAACAATATAATCCTATATAATAAAAGGCTAATGTGTAAATTAACCGAGTGGCAGAACGACCAGTCGCTATGATGCACACTGACCATCAGGGGGCAGACGCTCAATGCAGGAGTTGCCCCCTGGTGGTCATCGCCCCAGAAGCTGAGCTCATGACTGGTGAGCGCCGTGGCATGGGGCCTCTCCCGCCTCCAAGGTAGTGCTAAGGATGTCAACTGCTGGCTTAGGCCCACTCCCCACAGCCTGCCTAAGCCATCAGACATCCCAGAGAGCTCCGGGACTGCGAGAGGGTGCAAGCCAGGCTGAGGGACCCCCCAACCCACTCATGCCCCGATGCACAATTTTCATGCACCAGGCCTCTGGTGTTTAATAGAGCCTCTTGGCCAAGAGACTTGATGCAAATTAAAGATTACCTAACACTGTCTTTTCCTTTCTATTCTATTTGGTATTGGTGATGGAACAGTTTCTGAAGCAAGTTAAAAAGCACCCTGCCTAACATGTTTCAAAATAAATATATAGTATGCAAATTAAGAAAAAAAAATGCCCAGTGACACATCTCACGTTATGCTTATTCTTATGAAGGTAATTTGCCTGGAATGTCGAATCTTTTAACTATTTCCAATTAACAATATTTATGTATTTATTTTTATGTGTATATAGAAAACATTTGAAATTAAATGTTTTATTTGATGAAGCAAACTCAACTGTGCATCACAATGATGCTTACCACAGAATCTGTAGAAACTTCACCAGTAGTTTCATTATAATTCACACCACCCTGTCCTGAGAAGCAACGACTGGGCAGCCAGGACTTCACCCTCAATACCTCTTCACTGCACAGTGGACCACACACTAACCTGCTCCATAGCAAAAGTCAACTGTCATAGTGGTTCAGATATTCAAATGGTCCTTAAACAGTTATTTGGTCTACAGTATACAGATACATTATAGCAATAAGTTTTCAACTAAACTTAGCCATGACACTACTTTAACTGTAATCAGATTCATTTCCACAATTAACCTGTTTTTGACAGTGTTGGCACCAATGCACTCATTATCCAGACCCAATGTGCTGTTATCTTTATTTGTCTGTGCCCTTCATTTCCAGAATCTAAGCATCCTCTCCAAATGTGACCATTTGCAGCTAATAAATTCTTCATAGCAGGAAAATTGCAACAGCTTCCTATCTATAGTCCCTCCATTCCATCTTATAACTGCAAGTTTATCTACCTTAGTTTCATAATTTACTCCTTAAAATCATCACTCCAAACGCCTGCCATCTCAAACCTAAACTATTTCTGCTTGGCTTTCAAGAAATTTCATGAATGGGCCTTAATTCCTCACTGGTACACATACCAAAATGTACTATTTGCCGAAACTGGTTTGGCTCAGTGGATAAAGCGTTGGCCTGCGGACTGAAAGGTCCCACGTTCGATTCCGGTCAAGGGCAGGTACCTTGGTTGCAGGCACATCCCCAACAAGGGGTGTACAAGAGGCAGCTGATAGATGATTCTCTCTCATCGATGTTTCTAACTCTCTATCCCTCTGTAAAAAATAAAATATATATATTTTAAAATGTACTATCAGTTTCCTCATATTTCAGATATGCCTTGCTTACATTGTCTTTATCTGAAATATCCTGCAATATCCTTTGGAATCATCCAAAATCTACCTTGCCATCAAGGCCCAGTGTAAGTTCAGTCTCCACCACTGAGTCTTTTCATTTCTTTATTGATTTTCCTTCTTTATATTAACATTTAAGTACTAAACTGAACCACAGAGGACTAGGCTCAAGTTCTCTATTTTATAATCTCATTTAATCTGTGCTTGTCTTCCACAGTACTTTGTACATTTACGGTCTTATATTCCTTGCAAAACTGTGAACTCCCTAAGGGCAGAGAGTAACTCAATGCCTAACACCTGATAGGAGCTAAAATGATGACCGGAATACTTAATTATATACAATCTTGTGTTTACTAGCTATATACACCTGAGCACTCCTACTGACTTTTGTCAATAAAGCAAGGACACAATTATGAGCATATAGATTCTTAACCTGCATTGCTTGTCCCCAGTAAAATGCAAAAACAAGTCTTAATAATAGATAAACATGTAAATAGACCATACCTCCACTCTGCCCACCAGCCAATCAGGAGGGGACATGCAAATTAGAACAAAGATGGTGACCACCCAGCTGCCCAAGGCACGGAGTGGTTTGGCAGGGCAGGATGTCTGCTATGAGAGGGAGGGCAGGGGGCGAGGGGATCTACAGGAGTGGCACTCCAGCCCCGCAGCGAAGACGAAGAAAGCAGGCTCTGGTAATAAAAAAAAACTTTATGAGTTAAATACTACTATTAACTCCCTTTTACATGAGGAAAGAAAAACAGGTTAACTAACTTGCTATTTTAAACTGTCCTGGACCAATAATAAAAACCCAATACAGCTCCAGAGGTCACAGTCATTAGACAAGTATCTTCTTCACAGTATTTGAAGTTCTTTGTTATGTTCAAGTGTATTTGTCTCAACATCTATTTATATTAATAGTTGTGTAAAAAATATTAAAACAATTTTTGAGAGATAGAAGTATAGTCTAGTATTGCTATAAACAGGCAGTCTTAAAATAAGCCTCACTAAATTAAAAATATATAGGAGTGCTTGTAAAACAAAAGAAATGATTGTAAGAATCTAGTCCACTTGAGAACTGTTTTTACTTGACCTAGAATTTTTTAAGTTCAACGTTTTTTTGACCTAGAATTTTTAAACAAGTTCTAAATCTACTTTCCAAACTGCTGAGATAGAGATATTTCATAATGTTCCTGTTTTTATTATTTTCACTTTATATATTAATAGTTTCAATAAATCTCTCAAAAACACACCTTCCTTATTCTATTTTAGAAAAGTTTTCCCCAATTGACGGCATATGTAAACCATCCTAAACATATCTGAATTATTAATTATGAAGTCTGTTAAACAGATTCAATGATGTGGGGTATCACTGATGTGTAGAACCTAATGGGGATGAGAAAGCAAACACAAAGTACATCAAAGAAAAAGTAAGTCATTTATCATATCTGGAAGTAAATTTTCAAAGTGGTTATGATTTTAAGTTATACTGAGAAAACAACACTGCTAGGACATAATTTTAAAAAAATCTGAAGTCATGAAGAGTGGAACTGTAAAGCAATTTAAGGATCTATACAATCACAGCAATAATTATGTTTTAAAAAATGTTTTTATTGATTTCAGAGAGAGGAAGGGAGAGGGAAAGATAGAAACATCAATAATGAGAATCACCAATAGGCTGCCTCCTGCACACCCTCTACTGGGGATTGAACCTAAAACCTGGGCACGTGCCCTGACCAGGAATCAAACTGTGACCTCCTGGTTCATAGGTTGACACTCAAGGACTTGAGCTACTCCGACCAGGAACTTGCAGTTTTTGTGAAAAATCTATCTTGGGCCACAAAGAAAATCTGGGTTTGAGGCCAAGAGACTTTCATGATCAAAATACGTAACTGGTACATCTCAAAAACATAAAAAGTGCAAAGAGGAAGTGTAACAGCAGCAGTATTACTTTGAAGAACTGTACTGGGAGCTAAAAAAGAAACTCACCAAATTAGATAAATATATCCAGTCTGGCATAAACATCATGTGGGTAACTGCTTTAGGAGACAGAAGCTGTATGTTATACAGTAAAATCATGACACAGAAGTAGTAAAAGCTGGAAAGCAAATGCAATTTGCACAGCTGGGTCTGGAGCTCAATATTTTATTTTATTTTGCTAGATAAAAAGACTAAGATTATGATATTACAGCTTTGAGTTTTTCTCATATCTAGTAAATCTCACAGAAAGCAGCAGTTGTTACATTGCAGTCATTACCCAAATAATGGCATGGTTTTGATCTTTCCTGCACTATTTATCAAATGTTGTTTAAAATAAAACAAACTAAATTTGCTGTAACTGAAAACGGCATCAAAATTCAAGGGTAGCCGAAACCGGTTTGGCTCAGTGGATAGAGCGTCAGTCAGCCTGTGGACTGAAAGGTCCCAGGTTCAATTCCAGTCAAGGGCATGTACCGTGGTTGTGGGCACCTTCCTGGTGGGGGGTGTGCAGGAAGCGGCCGATAGATGATTCTATCTCATCGATGTTTCTAACTCTCTATCCCTCTCTCTTCCTCTCTATAAAAAAAATCAATAAAATATATTTTTTTAAAAACAAAACTCAAGGGTACAATAATTTCCTTTTTCTTGTCTCACAGTGTAATTAGGAATGTTTGAGCTGACCTCTGTATCATTGTAAGCACCAAGCACATGATTACCAAATACACCCTAGAAAGACCTGAAGAGAATACTATAACATTCTAGGTCTTCTATAAAAAGAATACTGTTTTATAACAGAAAACCAGAAACAGCTGAAATACGTGGGCAATATGCTGTCATGTCCTCTTTAGATCATGTAAGTCTAAAATGACTCAAAGCATCTGCCTAAAAAAAAAAAAAAAAAAAAAAAAAAGGAAAAAGACTTAATGAAAAGTGCTGTGATCTCTCTAACCACGTAACAGAAAAGACATGATTATTCCAAGTTTAGCTTGCTGAATTCATATTTATAGCATTCCATTTTGTGGGCATCCTCACCGCTGAATCCTGTGGATTCAGAAAGAGAGTAGGATCTCTAGTCACAAATCATTTTAGCTTGACTCTGACCACGTGGTCCAGTTGGTTGGGTGTTAACACCATTCACTGGACTGACAGTTCAGTTCCCAGTCAGGGCACATGTCTGGGCTGTGGGCTTGATCCCCAGTATGGGGGTGTGCAGGAGGCAGCGGCTCAATGTTGTGCTCTCATAGCAATGTTTCTCTTCTCCCTTCCTCTCTCTAGAAATCAATACACTTTTATAAATACATTTTTAAAAAATAGGAAAGAGAAGGGAAGAAACTGATGCAGGAGAAAGGGGGAGAAAAATAGTCAAAGATCTCAATTAGGATATAGTAATAAATTTATCAAATAACTTGAAGATAACTATCTCAATAATGTAAAATAAACTCTAAATTCAAACTATGTGTTTTTCCTCTAAAGAATTCATGAGAACTCACTGTCATCTCTGTTTTAAAGATTAGAAAACAAAGGCTTTGAAAAGTTGACATGCCTATAACATTAAAAAGAGGCAGAGTCTTATTGACAAAATCAATAAGAATATTTATATTCACCAAAGAAATGCCTGCAGGCTCCTTTAGAAACAGCCAACACTCCAGAGCATTCAAACTCACCAGATACGCAAACATGGATATGTAACTCCTCTGAAATCGTTTTTACATAAATTAAGAAACAGATAAAGTTCCTTTCCCAATCTAGAAATACTTTTCATTCGAATTGAAAGCACTAGTCTACTTGCCAGAGAAACAAAAATTTTAATTCAAGTTTCTGAAGTATTAAAAACTGCTTTCCCATAATATATAAATTGGTAACACACCACTTGTTATAAACTTCCACTCATTCATTCTATAATGGTAGTTTAAATAAAAAAGCAAAATTCACTCTAAAAATGTAGATAAATGCAACCTAACAACTCTAAACCTAGTTAAAGGGTGGCACTATACACAAGAACAGCATATCTGCCAAAATGTCAAATGCATTGAGCATAAATCTAAAGAACATACTAGGCTGCTGGCAATGCTTTCAGGAGACCGTCTTTGTCCACATCTGTGGTCATTTTCTATTAAAAATCAGAAGTTCACAATATTCATGGCCTGGACATCAATTCATTCCAGGGCCTCTAAATCTCCACTATTAATATCTATAGCAATCACAGGTAGGTGAGTTCCTGAAAGTATTCTGACTTCGCTAGACAGACTTCACCTACAGCAGTCTTTTTCGAGGATCTGGTTGCCTATCTTAATTATTCTACACTTGAGAATATATTAGTCATATATATAATGTCTAAATATATATATAATGTCTATATATATATTGTCTTTCATTAACATGAGTTGAGAATATATTAATCATTATATATATATATATATATAAATCTGTATGTATATATATATATATATATATATATATATATATATACACTGTCTTTCATTAACATGAGTGTAATGACAACCTCATTAATACTTTTGAGTTGTTTGTTTACACTTCAATAATTTAAGCTGTTTTATTGTTTCTCAATGGACTCTTTGGCCAAATGGCTGCCTGGGACCAGTGATTCCAAATTGTGACAATGAACAAAATACTTGCAAGTTATATTGAGAAAGGACAAGTAACCTATTATAATATTAAGTATATGTTATTCTTCAGAATAAAATATATATGTTTAATTGTTCCCCTCTTCCATCTAGTGCTACATAATTTAAGGAATTTAGCAAGAGTTGGATCAATAATCCTATAGGGGAAAAAACAGATAAACAATATAGTTGTTAATACAATTTTTAAAAAGAAAATCAAGTAAAAAGTGATTCTAAGGCAGACTTTCATTCATTTTCTTTTTCTTTTGGCATCTATAAGCTACTAATAAGTAAATGTTACAAATGTATACCGTAAAATTAACAGAACTTTTAGTTATCACCAGTTCTTAAAGGAGTACAAAATAAGACACTACAAAATGACTTGTTCTTCTCCTCTTTGGTAGTGGCAGCATTATAGGAAACTAAAAAGTAAACTACTCCAAGTTAAAAAAAAAATTTATAATGGCAAAAAGTCAGAAAAAGATTTTAATCGAATTGTTAGATGTCTGTTTTCCAGCAATCTATATATAAGAAAGGCACTATCCTAGTTGGTTTGGCTCAGTGGCTAGATCATCATCCCTGGGATTGAAGGAATGATTCTGGTCAAGGGCACGTACCTCCATTGCAGGCTTGATACCTGGTCCTGATTGGGGTGTGTTCAGGAGGCAACCAATTGATGTGTCTTTCTCACATCAATGTTTCTATCTCTCCCCCTCCCTTCCACTTTCTCTAAAAATCAATGGCAAAATATCCTTGGGTTAGAATGAACAAAAAGACAAAAAGACTCCCCCCCCCCCCCCCAAAAAAAAGGTACCATCAGTGACAAAAAAATGATTATGTGAGGCTTAAAACTCATTGTAATTGTAATATGTATCCCAAAGGACACCTTTACTACTGTTTCATGGACTAATCATTGTCTTAAATGTCCTATAAAATGATCTTAGCTTTGGCAACTTCCTTTTTGAATCTCCTAGAATGTAGTAATCTCACATAGCCCAGTTCTTCTAGTCACTGAAGAACCCAATTCATACCAACAAAAGAAGGGTTCACCCCCAGGAATCAAGATATTTTAGCCTAAAGTATGGTTGACTCAAAGGAATTAATTACTAGTAGTGACTCCTGGGAGTGGTGAGATATTCTGTGAGGAAAAACCTGTCAAATTATAGCACCAAGGGGGGGTGGCCCAGCTTGCCTGACATTAAGATGGCCACTGATCACTATTTATATGGTATTTACACATTCACCATATTTGTGTTTTAAACTATAGGGTATGGTCCTGGTATTGAAAGCTAATACAATATTAGTAAAACCAATCCATTTATATAAATTATTTATATACTTTTGACTCATATTTAACTTTCACTAGAGGACAATTCTAATTGCAATTGATCTGTGATTTCTCAAGAATAGATGCATTTTTTACTTCATGTAAATTCTTGGCAATATTTTATTTTATTTTATTTTTTAACATATTTTATTGATTTTTTACAGAGAGGAAGGGAGAGGGATAGAGAGCTAGAAACATCAATGAGAGAGAATCATCAATCAGCTACCTCTTGCACACCTCCTACTGGGGATGTGCCCGCAACCAAGGTACATGCCCTTGACTGGAATCGAATCTGGGACCTTTCAGTCCACAGGCCAACACTCTATCCACTGAACCAAACCAGTCAGAGCTCTTGGCAATATTTTAAACATGTTACTGAACCTGTACACTACTCTTGTTATTCTATTTCAATGTTTTATCAGTGACATGCAGATTTTTCTAATCTCCAATTTAACATATCCAAATATAGAAAGTAAACTAAATATACAGCTTGATCAATTAATTTTTACAACTTTCTTCAAGAAAAATGCTGAAGATAGAATCTAGAAAATGCCATATTTTACCTTAATTTTACATGAAATTATAAAGTAGAAATTCATTAATTCATGTAAAAAAATACTATCTCTTAAAAATAATATCTAACCACTTGTTTACAGATAATAGTGCAAATTAAATAATTACACAATTACAATAGCCTCACAATTTTATCTTGTTCATTACTTAATTCTAATATCTTCTCATCATTTTATAAATATGCTGGTGAGGCATAAATTCTATTAAAATCAAAGGTCTTCCAGCACACTAAAATAATACTGAGACAATTATAATTTCTTATGAAAAATAATTGTTTTAAACATCCTTGAGTCTTCACATAATTATGAAAATTTAATTCAGAAGAAAAATATAATAGTATAATCCATAAAATAAAAAATACAGTAAGCTCTGTCAGTCTTTTTTTAAGGAACAGTTAAGTTAATGTACTCAGGAGCATTTCTTCACTAGAAGAGGAAACTGAAACAAAATTAGCATTTTTCTCCATGACATAAAGTTTACTGTACTTCTAAATGTTTCTCCTTCTCCAAAAATACATTTCTCATTGTTTCAGAATACACACACATTTTATATTTGTGGGTCAGCATCGTTATTTTGCTTCTTGAGAAGACATTACAAAACAAAGCACTGAAATGAACAAAACCTTACAGGTAAAATTTTAGGAAATCTGAAATCATTTTGCCTGGGTCATAATTCAAAGCCAGTGATAAATGCTGTTAGTCAGGGAAGGAGTAGGGTAGGGGGTAGGAGACTCAATAGAAATATAAAATATCCAAGTCTTTAAAATTCAGACAGTAAATATAAAAACAGACATACTTATGTGAAAGCTGGAAAAGACATATAAGAAATGAGGTATGATGGAGTCATAGTGCTACAAAATATCTCAATGTATTAAGTTAATAACCTATACTTTGGAGGTGCAAAATCAGCAAATCATAAACTACTTGCTGCTGTGTTCACATAACCGTTCTGGCCAGACTTTTCATAGTGACTAGCAACTACATTTAAAATAATCATTAAGCTAACTGCATGATTATATGGTGAGTGTATCTGCCGCTTAAGAAGGCAAATTATAGGTAAAAAGGTAAGCAAACAATTTTATATTAATAATAAATACAGCATCAAGCATTTAACATTAGCAGTATTTAAAATTTTTAAATAATAAATGCAACTATTTTATACAGAACTGTAACCATTTATTTTACACACAAGTATATCAGTTCCTTTTGTTTACAAAGGCTGGTTATAGATCATATGGAATGTTACAGTACCATCTTGCATAAAATTTTAGTACACTTTTGTACTTGAAAAAGAGCGCAAAAACACCAGCCTAATAAATCTGACTGAATGAAATATCTTTTCTTTCTTTTTAAAAAGTACATCATTAACACAAACATCACAAACTGTACATAAGCTCACTTTTAAATCACCAATTGAATATATGGTAGCAGTTATGCTGTAGTATTAACCATCTCTCTAATCAGTTTAATTATTAAAGGCTTGCACTGATACTCATTCAGGAGCCTTTGCTGACGTGTAAGCTTGTAATAAGAACTACTGAACTCAGGTAAGTACAATTCAAAGAAGGCCAACAACAGCTGCCAAGAATTATTTGTAGTAAGAAATGTCTTCTAATAGAAGACTCACTGAGGAGCAGACATTCTTTAGATATCTTTCTTCTTTAAATTTATTGTAGCTGGTCAAGATTCTCCATTTTGAACTTTGGATGCTGGTGGCTGCATGAAATCCTTAAAGGGAACTAGTGCCTCTTTAAGTGCAGAGCAGACTTCTGAAGATGAGCAGGTGATGCATTCTACTAACGTTGGGTATAAGGCAATTACTTGTGCCCAGGTATTTTCATCAACTGTAATGCAAAAAATATAAAACCTCAGAAAAGGGTGGATTTCAATAGCAGAGATCACCCAATTAACATGAACATAATCATTGAAATACAATGCAAAAAAAAAATTCTGAAATATATGGAGATTTTACAATCTTCTTTTACCTTAGGGAGATTTCCTGCAATATTTAGTAAGATGTAAGGAAAAATATATAGTTAATGTGTAAACATATCAATACCAACAAATTTAATAAAAGTAGATTTTAAAATGATACAGCAATTTGCGAAAGCTTTGAAAGCTAAGTCAAGTAACTTAGAATACTTCAAAACCTTAGTCATTTTCAATATAATTGCTAGAGAATATAGTGTACATTTCAAGAATTAGAAAAGAGTTCAATTTTTTTATACAGTTGTGTGCTAAAAATATACATATATTATTTTCTCTGTAATGTAACTGCTGCAGAAAGTCATGCCACTCAACCAAAGAACAATTACCAAATGAGATGCTTTGTGATCACATGCTAATCATTCAAAGAACATTGTTTATGAACAGTCACTCTTGGATTTAAAATAAATGTGTGATATTTATATATGTAAATATGTAATATGTAGATATGTAATATTTATATATGGTGGTGAAATAACTAGTGTTTTTTCCAACATATGCCCTATTATTTAAAACTTGTTAAAAATAACAGGGAATTGATAACAAAAAATAACCCCTTAATTTATTTATAAACAAATCTTGGTCAAGAGCATTTTAAAATTAACAGGGTGTTAATTTCCACATATGACTATGGACCAGAAATTTTGTCCATTAAGTCTGAAGTCTGTTAAATTGAGGTCCACAAAATCGAGGATTTACTATATACAACTAGAGGCCCAGTGCATGAATTCATGTACAGGTGGGGCCCAGCCAGCCCGGCCCCAATCAGGAAGGATTGGGGCTGGGCCTGTCGGGAGAAGAGGACAACAGGAGGTTGGCCAGCTGGCCCAACCCATTAGGGCCCAATCAGGGCTGGGCCAGTTGGGGGAAAGGATCATGGGTGATTGGCCACTGGGCCCCAACTGCAATTTAGGGGGCCAACTGGGGACCAGCGGTCAAGGAAGGGGCCATGGGAAGTTGGTTAGCCAGCCCCACCCCTAAATAGTGTAGGGGGTGATGAAGGGAAGAGCTGGCTGAGGGAGGGGCCACAAGCCGATTGGAATGGTGGGGGCTATTTGGGGGCAAGCCTGGGGGAGGGGCCCTAGGGGGTTGGCTGCCAGGCCCTGCCCCTGATCAGTGTAGGGAGGCCAATGTGGGGTGGGGTTGGGTGGGGAGAGGAGCTGCAGGAAGTTGGTGAGACGGCCCCTTCCCCTGGCTGGCCCCATCATCAACCTGACCCCCACGCCAATTGGGACAGGCTGAATGGATCCCACCCATGCATGAATTTGTGCACCAGGCCTCTATTATTTAATAATACTGAACTATACATATATTTAATAATGGTAATGATGATAAATTTTATTTGTATTTTACTCAGATAAAAATTTGAGGGGAACAAGATTGCATATATTGAAACTTACCTACATTGCCCTGTTTATTATAGGAAAATATAAAAAATACATTATTTAAGATAACTTCTTAAACTAAGGGAAAGCTACTCAAATTTCTTAAACTAAATGTATTTTTAAAAATCTCACCATAGATATTTGTGGGCATTTTGGACTTAATAATCAAAAAAATGAAAAAGTGAGAAATAACTACGTAACCACCTAAGCTGCCGCCTCGCACAACAATTTCAAAACAATAACTAAAAGACAGAACGGACATAATCCAAAAGCACAGGAAAGCTGGCTGAGTGGGAAATCTACAACCAGAAAGAAGGAGAGCCGAAACCAGTTTGGCTCAGTGGCTAGAGTATCAGCCTGTGGACTGAAAGGTCCCAGGTTCGATTCCAGTCAAGGGCATGTACCTTGTTTGCAGGCACATCCCTAGTAGGGGGTGTGCAAGAGGCAGCTGATTGATTATTCTCTCTCATCAATGTTTCTAACTCTCTATCCCTCTCTCTTCCTCTCTGTAAAAAATCAATAAAATTTATCTTAAAAAAAGGAGAGAGGCTCAAGGATCAGAGGAGCCACAAAGCGCTGAGGTAAGGAAACGCTCGTGTGCAGAGAGGAAGGGGGGCCGAGTGCCTGGCTGGCAAGAAGGGAAAGGAAGCCCCCAGCTGCACTGAACCCCAGTTCCGACTGCACTAAACCCGAACTCTGTCCGAATCCCCGTGAACCCAGGCTCATATGGATAGAGTCTGGACTGTACAGAAAGGCACCCAGAGACTCAGAGACTGGGAGACTCGGGGGAGCTGGGAGCTACAGTGGGCAGGGTCTACAGTTGCGTGCCAGTGCGTGCAGAGAGGTCTGACCGTGGAGTTTGTCACAGGCTCTCCATAGCAGAAGGAGTAGAGAGACCAGAGCTCCAGACTACAGAGATCCAACTCAATTCCAGGCGAGCCCCTGGGGCACTCATGCTCTTGCAGGGGGAATCTGGACTGTCAGGCGGAAACTCAGGAGAGCTGTGGAAGGCAGAGGTCTGAGGTGCGTGCAAAAGGGCAGGACTGAGTGGAATCCAAGACTGTCAGCCCTGAGACTCCGCCCCATCCAAGCTGAGCACAAAGGTTTTTGCAATTTTGCAAGTCTAATCCTATAGGACTGTCTCCAATACAGAAGTTATCCCATAGTAGACACAGCTGATACTCACATCCAATTGGCCTGGAGGTCAATTCCTCCCAGTGATACCAACAACAATCAAGACTTAACAACAATCAAGTCTTAACTACACAGAGTCCACAAAGGGGAGCACCAAGAGTGTCTACCTCAGGTAACTGGGGAGGCTGACCCACCGGACCATATAGAACACCAAAAACACAAAGCCATCCTACCAATTCAGGGAAGCAGCAAAAATACCAAGACAAGGAAATAGATCTCAAACGAAAGAAATGGAGGAGAACAAAAGACTGGATATAGCATTCAAAACCAGTCATAGGATTTTCAAGAATTTCCTTAAATAGGCTGATAAATTTAACAAGACCCTCGAGGATATGAAAAAGGACCAACTAGAAATTAAACATACACTGACTGAGATAAAAAATATTATACAGAGACCCAACAGCAGACTAGAGGAACACAAGAATCAAATCAAAGATTTGGAATACAAAGAGGCAAATGACACTCCTCTGGAGAAGAAGAGAATCCAGAAAGTTGAAGATAGTATAAGGAGCCTCTGGGACAACTTCAAGCATACCAACATCAGAATTATGGGGGTGCCAGAAGAAGAGAGAGTGCAAGACACCGAAAACCTATTTGAAGAAATAATGTCAGAAAACTTCCCCCACCTGGTGAAAGAAATAGACTTACAAGTCAAGAAAGCGAACAGAACCCCAAACAAAAGGAATCCAAAGAGGACCACACCCAGACACATTATAATTAAAATGCCAAGGGCAAAAGACAAAGAGAGAATCTTATAAGCAACATGAGAAAAGCAGCTGGTTACCTATAAGGGAGCAACCAAAAGACTATCAGCTGATTTCTAACAGAAACTATGCAGGCCAGACAGGAGTGGCAAGAAATATTCAAGGTGATGAATAGCAAGAACCTACAATCAAGATTACTCTACCCAGAAAAGTAATCATTCAGAATTGAAGGACAGATAAAGAACTTCACAGATAAGAAAAAGCTAAAGGACTTCATCACCACCAAACCAGTATTATATGAAATGCTGAAAGGTATGCTTTAAGAAGAGGAAGAAGAAGAAAAAAGATAAAAATTTTGATCAACAAATACATATATATATCTATCAACAAGTGAATCTAAAAGTCAACTGAATTAAAAATCTGAGGAACAGAATAAACTGGTGAATATAATAAAATCAGGGGCAAAGAAAGGGAGTTGATTGATAATTATCAGGGGAAAGGGGTGTGGGGGTGCAGGAAGAGACTGGATTAAAATCATACACCTATGGATGAGGACAATGGGGGGGGTAAGGGCAAAGGGTGGGGTGGGAACTGGGTGGGAGGGACTATGGGGGGAAAAAAGGAAAAACAATTATAATAATCTGACCAATAAAGATTTATTAAATTTGAAAAAAAGAAAAAGAAAAAGCTGCATTGATATGAAAGATTGTTCATAGTATTTTATGAAGTGTGGGGGGCTATTCAGAACAGTAGATAATAATATGATACACATTCATTTATACTAAAAACAGGGCATAGTGAAGTATATATTTTCTTTTTACATACCGTATTTGCCGGCATATAAGACGATTTTTTGGCCCTGAAAAATATGCCTCCAAGTTGGGGGTAGTCTTATACGGCGAGTATATAACAAACTCTGTATTTTGAGTGGAAATGTTAGGGGGTCGTCTTATACCCAGTCGTCTTATACGCCGGCAAATACGGTATTTTTCAGGGCCAAAAAATCGTCTTATATGCCGGCAAATACGGTAAACTTGTGGAAGAATTTAAAATCTAATAAAAATGGATGCCTATGGTGAGGTAAGAACTGGGTAGACATAGAACAGGAGGAAGATCTTAAAACTTTTCCTTTTATAAACAGGGTGGGACAAAAGTAAACTTAACAGTTGTAAGTACCAGAAGCAGTTTATTCTTGTGTTATTATTTATTAATTATTGCACTACTTTCCATATAAACAACTGTAAACCTACTTTTGCCCCACACTGTATTTATATATATTTGTACATTTGAACCATGTGTAAGTTTACTATCTGCTCAAATTTTTAAATAAAGATCAAGGTAAATGACAAAAAATAAAATTATCTCAAACTAAAATTAAGTCCAATAAATGCCTCCTCTCCCACTAGAAAACCCTAACACAAATAACCAATGTGCTAAACAGATATAAAGTATACATTGGTTCCAAACCATGTAGTCATCCTTCTAAATTAATTTTGAACTGGCCATGAGCAGTCCAACATATTTCTGCTGAGAAAGCCTGGCTTTTTCTAAGTTATCTTCTTTTTTTCTGTTTCTTTATGAATTGAATAAACATAAGTCTACTATTGCCTCTTAAGAGTTCACATAGTTCTCACCCTTTGTAGGCCAAAGTACCAATGGGTAGATTTAAAAACAGAAAAACATGTATTTATTTTTAAATATATTTTATTGATTTTTTTTTTTTTTTTATAGAGAGGAAGAGAGAGGGATGGAAGAGAGAGGGATAGAGAGTTAGAAACATCAATGAGAGAGAATCATCGATCGGCTGCCTCTTGCATGCCCCCTACTGGGGATGGGCCCGCAACCAATGTACATGCCCCTGACCGGAATCGAACCTGGGACCCTTCAGTCCGCAGGCTGACGCTCTATCCACTGAGCCAAACTGGTTTCGGCCATGTATTTATTTTAATTATATAATAACTAATATAATATGACTCATTTATTATCAACTTCCTTTTTTCTTGGTAAGTAAAAGAAATGCTGCTTAAAGTGCCAGTCATCTAAGGTGCCAGAATGTAAACCAATATACTCCCTTATTTAACAAAGTCAAGTTGTATAAAAAATGTCAGCTGAGTGAGTGTGTTAGTTGAACAACTTACTTACATTCTGGTGCCAGCTCTTTACCTTGTCCTGGATCAGTAATAAACTCTAAAGATCAGGGGCTGGTCCAACAAACTAGACTTTGAGTAACAATGTTCTCAGATTCAAAATAGAACAAAACAGAGAAACCAAGATGGCGGCATAGGGTAGACACCCGAATGCAACCTACCACAACAAATTTGAATTTAGAACTGGAAAACAGGGGAGGCATTGCCCTGAAGCACCATATGGCTAGCTGAGAGGAGGCTCTGTCATCTGGGAAAGAGAGAGAAGGCGCGCTGACACTCAGAAATTGTGAAGGTACAGAGAACTGTGCACACGAAAGGGCGCGCAGAGGAGGGCCTGGCAGAGATTGCTACTGGCTGCTGGCTTACTCCCTGAATTCACTGCTGCCTTAATCCTAGTGCTGGGAGAGGGTGAGCTAAATTCGCTGCTGGCTTACTCCAGGCACTCGGAGAGGGCGGACAGCTAACACGCGGCTAGCTTTCTTGTTCGAGAGGAAAACAGAATCACCCTATTGCTCTGATAGACAGCCCCAGTCAGGGAGGGGCCAGACTGTCTGGCAGCAGGCAGAGATCTCTCAGAGGAGTGTAATGCCAGAGGCCATTACTGCGGGACTTGGGGGGGAGCCGACAGGAAAACAAAGCTTGCCTGCACCAACCGGAGACTGTGCTTCATCCAAGCTGAGCACAGAAGCTCTCCCAGAGGCTGGCTTTCTCTAAGGAGGGGCTGGCGAGAATCCAAAGCTTGTCTGCGCGTTTACCAAAGAAGTGCGCACGCCTGCAACCAATCTTGTGAGACCCACCGCGAACAGGACTTTTCTAAGGCGAGACTGACAGGGAACCAAAGATTTTTTGTGCCACCCGAGACTCCGCCCCATCCAAGCAGAGTTCAGAACCCCTCCTAGCTGAGACACTGCTGATTCTCACAGCCAATTGGCTTGGAGATCAACGCTTCCCAGTGATACCAACAATAAGCAAGGCTTAACAACAAGACTTCACACACGGCCCACAAAGGGCTACACCAAGGGCTACACTGTCTACTGGTAAGGCTCTACCAGAACACCTAGCACACAAAACTATCTCATCAAATCAGGCAAACAAGTAAAATGCAGACAAGAGGCAGGACACAAAGGAAGGAGATGGAGGAAAAGAAAAGAATGGACATTGAGTTCAAAACTACAGTTATAAGGCTTTTCAAGAATATCCTAAAAAAGGCCGATAAAATAAATTAGACTTATGAGGATATGAAAAGGGATCAACTAGAAATAAAAAGGGATCAACTAGAAATAAAGAAAACATTGAAATAAAAAATATTACACAGAAGCCTAAAAACAGACGGGAAGATCGCAAGGATCAAGACAAAGATTTAGAACACAAAGAGCCAGAGGACACTCCTCTACAGAAGCAAGAAGATAAGAGAATCCAGAAAGTTGAGACAACCTCTGGGACAATTTCAAGCGAATCAACATCAGAATTATGGGAATCCCAGAAGAAGAGAGAGAGCAAGATACTGAAAGAATAATGAAAGAAATAGTGACAGAAAACTTCCCCCACTTGGGGAAAGAAATAGACTTACAAGTCCAGGAAGCCCGCAGAACCCCAAACAAAAGGAATCCAAAGAGGACCACACCAAGACACATCATACTTAAAATCCCAAGAGCAAAAGACAAAGAGAGAATATTAAAAGCAGCAAGAGAAAAGCAGGTAGTTCCCTATAAAGGAGTACCCATATGATTGTCAGCTGATTTCTCAACAGAAACCATGCAGGCCAGATGGGAATGACAAGAAATATTCAAGGTGATGAATAGCAAGAACCTACAAGCCAAAAATACTCTACCCAGCAAAGCTATCACTCAGAATAGAAGGTCAGATAAAGAGCTTCACAAATAAAAAAGAGCTAAAGGAGTTCATCACTGCCAAACCAGAATTACTGTATTTGCCGGCGTATAAAACGATTTTTTGGCCCTGAAAAATATGCCTCCAAGTGGGGGGTAGTCTTATACGGCAAATATATAACAAACTCTGTATTTTTAGTGGAAATGTTAGGGGGTCGTCTTATATGCCCAGTCGTCTTATACGCCGGCAAATACATATTTTTCAGGGCCAAAAAATCGTCTTATACGCCGGCAAATACGGTATATGAATTGCTGGAGGGGGTTATTTAGGAAGAGGAAGAAGATAAAGATAAAAATTATGAACCACAAATACGTAAATATCAACAAATGAAACTAAAAACCAAGGGAATTAAAAAACTTGATGAACAATATTAACTGGTGAATATAATAGAATCAGAGGTATGGAAGGGGAGTGGATTGACGATTCTCGGGAAAAGGGGAGTGGGGATGCGGGAAGAGACTGAACAAAAACTGTGCACCTATGGATGAGGACATTGGGGGATGGGGAAAGGACAGAGGGTGGGGTGGGAACCTGGTGGAGGGGAACAATTGAGGGGAAGGGGGAAGAGGAACACATTTGTAATAATCTGAACAATAAAGATTTATTTAAAAAAATAAAAAAATAAAAATGAAAAGAAAAAAAAATAGAACAAAACAAGGCCCAAAAAACTTTTTAAAAAAAATATATTTTATTGATATTTTACAGAGAGGAAGGGAGAGAGAGAGCTAGAAACATCGATGAGAGAGAAATATCGACCAGCTGCCTCTTGCACACCCCCTACTGGGGATGTGCCCTCAACCAATGTACATGCTCTTGACCGGAATCCAACACAGGACCTCTCAGTCTGCAGACCAATGCTCTACCACTGAGCCAAACTGGTTTCGGCCCAAAAAACTTTTAAGAACTTAACAATTTAAGGGGAGTGAGTCATGTACATGTATAACTATAACAGAAATAGGTGCTTTAATGCAAAGGTACACATAAAAAAGCTGGGAATTAAACAACAAAAATAAAGAAATCATTTTCCTTTAAGGATTAAAAACAGGCTTAAAAGAGGAGTGGTATTTGAATTAGGTGAATGTAGGAAGGAGAAAGAAATAAGCAAAGTGTTGGTAATACGTGAGTAGAAAGAATTTATTTGGTGGGAGAGTAGGATGTATGAGGACTAGTGGGAAATCAAACATGAACAGAATAGTCAGAAAATACTCTTCATGCATTAAGTAGGTAATAAGTAAAAAATATTTTTTTTGTTTTGTTTTACAAGGATGAAAAAATAAATGGTTGAATATACTTTTGGAAAAGTCATTTCTGGCCATAATGTGAAGAACAGATTGGACAGGAATAAGTAACAAAAAGGGGAAATAAATGAGAAAGTACTATAAAAATGATTCATAGTTATTTATACAGTTGCTATATCTACAGTTAATCAGTACTAATGTAGAATTGAAGCTTCCCCATACCTGAGAAAGTCAATGGTGTTCTATATTAAAAACACACAAAATATGAATTGTCCATGCAACATCCTGAATTCAGACCAATTTACTTCAAAAAAAGTCAGCCAAATAGATGTTTTACATGAAGACAAAACATTGTAAATAAATTTTACTTAATTGACATCCTAATGGGCTGATGCTTGTCATCAAGACTAGAGAAAAGTAAGTCTAATAGCTGTATGTTCCTAAAATTCAGTTAACTTAATAATAATACAAAAAAAGTACATTATAAATAGAACATAAATGAGTTTAGAATAGCTGAGTTTCTAAGCACTTACCATTCTCAGGCTGAGTTTTCTTAAGTGAATCAATGAGAGTACTAACTGCTTTTAAAACAAATATGATTTCTGTTACTTGTTGCCTTAAAAAGAAACAAGAAATTATTTTCATTAAGATTTTAACATATGCATGTGTGTGTTTTTTTACTGTTTATACAACTAAATGGACTTTGAGAAAAATGGAGTATAATGTAAAGTTAATGTTAGTTTTAAATTCTTAAAAAGAAAGAGAAATTATTTTATTAATATGTACTTCAGTGTGCAAATTCTATATAATAAAAGGGTAATATGCAAATTGACCCTAACGGTGGAAGGACTGGGAATGACTGGTCACTATAACACACACTAACCACCGGAGGCAGATGCTCAATGCAGGAGCTGCCCCCTGCTGGACAGTGTGCTTCCACAGGGGGAGCACCGCTCAGCCAGAAGCTGCCTCTTAGCTGGCCAGCATAGCAGCAGCACCAAGGATATCTGACTAACAGCTTAGGCCCGGAAAGCAGGCATAAGCCATTAGTCAGACATCACCCGAGGGCTCCCTCGCTGTCAGAGGGATGTCAGACTGTTAGATGAGGCCCAATCCCCTGGGGAGTAGACCTAAACTGTCAGTCGGATATCCCCTGAGGGGTCCCAGACTGCGAGAGGGAACAGGCCAGGCTGAGGGACGCTCCCCCTCCACCGAAGTGCACTAATTTTTGTGCACCAAGCCTCTAGTAAGATATATAGTTCTTACCATTAGTTATCAATTTAAAAAAGGGGGAGAGGCAATCTACTCAGACAAATCTAAATTGATTTGTAAACTGTTTCATGTAACTACTTAAAATTAAAACATTTTATAATATATGCTTTTAAAGCTTCTCTGCAAAAGGTGTATTTATTTTAACTAGTACTAAAAAAGATTTGCCAAAAATTAAATGTAAATATAGACTAATATTACCTCCTAATACATATTTTATCATGCTGTTAAAAGTAAGTTTAAAATTACAATAATGCTTATTTAACGTTCCAATACAACAAATAACATGTTCAAAATCAGTCCTAAGCAGGGATATATATATACACACACACACTAGAGGCCCAGTGCATGAAATTCATGCACGGAGGGGGGGGTGTTCCTTAGCCCAGCCTGCACCCTCTCCAATCTGGGATATCCCTCTCACAATCCAGGACTGTTGGCTCCCAACTGCTTGCCTCCCAGCCTGATCACCTCCCTAACCATTCCCCTGCCAGCCCGATTGATACCTAACTGTTCCCCTGATAGCCTGTTTGCCCCCAACTTCCCTCCTCTGCCAGTCTGGTCACCCCTAACTACACTCACCTGCAGGGTTGATTGCCTTCAACTGCCCTCCCTTGCAGGCCTGGTGCCTCCCAACTGCCCTCTCCTGCTGGCCATCTTGTGTCCACATGGGGGCAATATCTTTGACTACATGGGGGCAGCCATATTGTGTAATGGAGTAATGGTCAATCTGCATATTACGCTTTTATTAGACAGGAAAAAGGCCTGGTGCATGGGTGGGGGCCAGCTGTTTTGCCCTGAAGGGTGGCCCAGTTCAGGGTAGAGGTTCCCTTGGGGCATGGGTCAGTCTGAGCAAGGGACCTGTGGTGGTTTGCAGGCCAGCCACGCCCCCTGGTGACCCAAGCAGAGTCCTTGGTATCTGGAATTTATTTACCTTCTACAATTGAAACTCTGTAGCCTAGAGTGGAACCAAGCCTTCTGCTTGCTCCGTGGCCGGCAGCCATTTGTTTGGATTTGTTTGCCTTCTATAATTGAAACTTTGTAGCCTTGAGTGGAGGTCGACAAGGGCAGGCGGAAAGCTTGGCTTTCTCCATTGCCTGGGAAACCCAAGCCTCCCTCCTGTTGTCTGTGGCTGTAGCCATCTTAATTGGATTTATTTGCATACTTGCTCTGATTGGCTGGTGGGTGTGGCTGGTGGGTGTAACAGAGGCATGGCCAATTTGCATATTACTCTTTTATTAGGTAGGATATATATTCGAATAGGGGAGTATAATTTTTATGCCCTGTATATTAAAAAAACAGTGAATCCTAAAAGAAATACAATGGCTAATAAGGATTGATAATTCAAAACTTGTACATTTAATTACTATGTGACTTTTTCATTCATCAAATTTGAAAAAGAAAATAAATAATAAACTGGTAAATACTTCTGAAATGCTAAAAATTTAAGAAAAGGACAATCATATACTCGGAGAATGTAAATTGGTAGAAATCTCTGGTAGGCAATTTGTAATACATATCAAAAGCTTCTAAAATGTCTATATCTAACTCCAGAAATTTATTATAAGTAAATGAGAATGTGCACAAAGATTTAGAGCTAGTGATTCACCTCTCTAATACCGTGTTTCCCCTAAAAGAAGACATCCTTCGAAAATAAGACCCACTTCATGGAAACATAATACATAATACATCCCCTGAAAGTAGCGCATCTTTGGGAGCAAAAATTAATATAAGATACTGTCTTATTTTCGGGGAAACAGGGTAGTACCTTAGGAAATGGTACCCACATTTCCTCTTTCCTAGCTTTAATAACCTCATCTTCCAATATAATTTTATTTACTTCATTTGCTTTGCCTTAAATTTTAACTTTCCCATCAAAAAGTAGGTTGGCAATACAGCCCTAATTTATGAATGCATTTTTTATGGGTTTTGATCATATATACCATCTTTGATTAGCCTGAGATTAACAGAAAGCCTCAGAGACCCTTCCACTATAATAGTATGGCTAAATGAGAAGCAAATCAGTTTAGGTACAGGGCTTAAATAAGCAAATTAGATAAAAGAAGATCTAAAATATGGCTAGCTGACTTACAGAGAAACCTAGAAATAAATGTAAATCAAACTAGAAGCATAATTTATTATTTTCTCTCCAGAGAGATCTACAATCATGTGCTCATATAGATTTATAAGCTCTTATTCAGAAATCCTTGAGAAAACAAAATTTTCAGAATTCAATTTGTTTTTCAAATTCAAAAAGTTTAGTTGGTACTGAAAAGCATCCCTTAATAAAACATTCACATATCAGCAGCAAAACTTATGAACATTTAGATTGTATGGAATACATCAAATTATAAACAGCCTCAGGTAAAGTTCAGATCACTTATGAAAACACTTTTCAGAGTTTTTTTATTATGAATAATTATTAGTATATTTCTTTCTTTAATAAAATATATACCTTGGAAGAGGGCATTTACCACTTAATCTTTCATCCTCTATATAGCGATGTAGTACATCTTGAGACCTCTTTAAAAGTACTGAGAGTGCCATTCGTGAGATGTAGCCTTCTTGAGGCGTTGTGACTTTATTACTGAAGGAAAACTGGAGCAATGTTTCAAAACACATTTTAGAAAATTCTTCTCTCAAACGAATATCAATCTCTGCTTCTGTAAAATAATTTTTGATGGTCAGTAAAGGTTAAATTAAATCAACTCTTAGCAAATTTATATATATGATTTTCCCCCTGAATGTGACAGGCACATAGATTGGTTGCCTCCTGCCCATGTCCCAACTGGGCCAGGAGAGCAAACCCATGTACCCTTGACTGGGAATCAAACCTGAGATCCTTCGGTGCTTGGTCTGATGCTCTAACCACTGAATACACCAGCCCAGGCTCCAATGTGTCCTTTTCATACAACTCCTTTATGTGGAACTTTGTTCTTTTCTTTCTGAAATCTTTAGGAACTTCTCTTTATCCCCAAATGTTCTGATATTTCATGATAGCATGCTTTATTGTGAGTTCTTTTTCTTTCACTGTTCTGAATCCTGAAAGGCCATTTTTAATCTGGAGATTTCAAGTTGCTTCTTTGAGAATTTTCTCTCCTAGCTTTTCTCTGCTCTCTTTATGGAAGATCTATTGTCAGATGTTAGACCTCTTTCTTCCAACCCTTCATTGAACTTATTTCAGCCAACACATTTTAGTTTCTATGGCCTCTTTTAATGTTATAATTATTCTCTTAATAATATTTTTTGTTTCATAAATGTAAAAGTATTTATCTCTTTGAGCATCCTAATTACAATAATAGTGCTTTTCTTTTTAAAAATGTTTTCTATGACACCGCATTACCTCTTTCCTCCCAGTTTTTTTTGCCCCTCTTCATTTGTTTTGGTCTTTCTCTTTCATGTTGAAGAATTTCCTCAAATGTCTCTGTGAGCTTTGGCTGTCAGATCGTACTTAAGAGCAGGAAACCAAAAATAACCACTGGATCCTCTGTGTTTACAAATTGTTCTTGTTCATCAAGAAAGATCCATATGTGTGTGTGTAAGAAATACTCAAGAGCAAAGCTGAGAAGTGTTTCCTATTTATTGGAAGAATATCCATGCAACTTATCAGATACATTTAATAGTATAAATGGACCCAGTTGGTATGGCTCAGTGGTTGAGCTTCAATCCATAAACTAGAAGGTCACAGTTCAATTCCCAGTCAGGGCACATACCTGGGTTACAGGCTCAATCCCCAGTAGTGGATGTGTAGGAGGCAGCCAATCAATGATTTTCTCTCATCACTGATGTTTTATCCCGCTCTCCCTTTCCCTTTCTCTCTCTCTGAAATCAATAAAAATAGAAAAGAATTTTTAAAAATAGTATAAATGGCAAGAGATAGCAAGAGAAAACTACTCAAAAAAGCATAACTCAGTAGTCCATATTTAGCCTAGAAGAATATTTGCATCTAATAATTATATTGTTCTTGATGTGTATTGTATAAAAATGTATCATAATTTTTACGCACTCAATAATAAAAGTGATCACATTAGATAAATGGACTTTAAGATTTTTTCTTTGAGGTTCTCATGTGTATTAAATCTGCACTTTACCAGATCAGTTTTAAAAACTATCTGGGCTAGAGAGAATAAAAGAACTACTTGTGAAGTAAGCAACATGAGAGACATCTAGTGGTCAAACTACACACATATATGCTCTTTAAAGTGTTCAGCTAGTAGAAATTAGTCATGGCTCTGGTAAATTCTGGGGATTAAGGATAGATATTCATGGCACATTTTTACTATTTTTTAATCATCATACAGAAGAATCACATTATGATGGCACTGTTACATTTAACATTTAAGCACAGGTTTAGAAAAGAGAAATAACAACAAAAGGCAACTTATATATCATCTCCCAGTAAGGGAGCATAATATCATCAAAAGAAACATGTAGTTCTTTTTAAGGATAAATTTTGGCCACCAGCCTTAAGATTGGGGGAAATTTTTTTCATGCTTTTTAAACCTGTTTCCCTTTCTATAATATGAAGAAAATTGTCCTCACAAAAATATTGTGAGAAATGGGATTAATATTCTGGCATAAAACCCCACACATAGTAAGTAGTACTCACTGAATGTTAGTTTCTTTAATGTCAAGGTATCTATTTTTTTAATGGACTAACTCTGAAATTTATAGTCCTGAGAGGTTGGTATTAATATCTTCATTTTAGAGATGACAAAATGCAAACTTAGAAAAGTTAACCAACTACTAAGTGGCAGAATATACACTTACTACCTCCCAATAATCCATGACTTCACAAAAGTGGAAACATGTCGGCCTGCAAGACTTAAATGAATTCCTTAAGTGTTTTGCAATTAATTCATTGCATATAATTCACAGAATCTTTATTTACCACATTTTCCCCTCGTAAAGCTTAAAGCTCTAAATCACATTCATAAAAATTACCTTAACCATTTACATTTACCACAGTCATAGGAGTATACATTTTTACATTAAGCTTCTTCAAACATACTTCAATACTTATTAACATTTAAAAAAAAATAGCTGAAATAACATACCTGTAAATGAAGACGACTGAGAATGTATTGAGCCCTTATTAAGCATGGTCATTATCTGACCAACAAATTCCTTAGGAATAAAATTGGCATAAGGTAATATCTCAGTACTGATAAGCTGAACTACCTGAAACAATAGAGGCAAATTCAAATGCATTTTTTTCTTGAAGAAGATGGACTCAAATAACAATTTATAAAGTAACATTTAAATTTTATGTAAAAAAATATCACTTAAAGAATCTCCTTTAATAGAAGTACACAAACATTTTAAGGTTAATACAGAGGATGACGAGTCAGCTTCTCTCCGTCTTAGTAAATAACTATCACAGAGTAGTAAATACTATGAGCTGTTTATAATATATAAATTGTTATGCAACAATTTTAGTAAGTGTTGATCTTATTTCTAATATATCATGTCTATTTTTGCCTTTTGAAGAAATGTTTTTTAAAAAGTTTGTAAGACTTTTAATATAGTAACTGGACAAAAGGTAGTATTTTGTATCTATATGATGATGTTTTATGCTCTTTATGTACACTTTAAAGTATTTGATTTTATTTACTTAAAAGTTCCCTATTCTACTTAAAAGAATAAAAAACGTTACACACAAACACACCAAAAATCCACAACCAAAAACTCCTACTTTAAATTCCATTTATAGTCAACAAACTATATTCTTTAAAACTCATTTCTTTAAGAATGATAAAGGTCGGGGAGAAATCAAGATGGTGGCAAAGGTAAACAACTAAACTGCCGCTTCGCACAATAATTTTAAAACTACAACTAAAAGACAAAACATCTATTACCCAGAACCACAGGAAAGCTGGCTGAGTAGAATTTTACAACTAGAAGGAAAGAGAAAGGCGCACAAACACTGAAAAGCCTAGGTACGGAGGCACGCAAATCAGGCTGGTGGCAGGCGACTGGGCGCGGCTTTCTTTCAATCCGAAGGGAGACAAGGTCCCCATCACTCTGAAATCCAGTTTCTGGGGACATTTGGGGGAACCAGATGCCTATGGGGAGAAGCTGGACTGTCAGCCATCCTGTCGGAAAGTGAGGGTGACTTTTTTGCAGAGGTGCTCCTAACAATCATTGTTTACTGCACTGGAGGCGGGGACTTGGGAACTCGGAAAGGCAGAGAAGGTTGGCTGGCAACCATTGCTGTTTGCCACGCCCAGCCTAGAGATGCCCTGAGACCCCACCCTGTCTATTCTACAAACTCGTCCAGGTTCCACACAGCAGCTTTTGAATATAAATGGCCTACCCTCTGGCAGCTTAACCAAATAAACTGCAGCTCCAGTCAGACTGCTCCAAAACTGCCAAATCCCAGCAAAGAGGAGAAAACTAACTAGTTCTTGCTGAGGCTCCTGTTGGGTGGCCTCAGACAGTAGTTGACCTGCACCCCATTGGAGATCCAGAAACTAGTGTATCTAGTGGTCTGTTTGAGACAACACCAGATTTCAACTACTCTCCTAAGGGACACATTCAAGAGGTAGATTCAGTGAGCACCAAAGCCCCACTGGAACAAGTCCTGCCCCATAAATGTGTCTCCAGCACAGCAATTCTTTCATTATAGACACAGCGGGTCCTCACAGCCAACTGGCATGGAGGTCAATTCATCCCAGTGATACCAACAACAATAAAGACTTAACTACAAAAAGGGTGTAAACGCAGTTCACAAAGGGGTGCACCAAGAATGTCCACCTCAGGTAACTGGGAGGCTGACCCACTGAACCATATAGGACACCTAGCACACAAAGCTACCCCACTGACTCAAGGAAGCAGCGAAAATGAGGAGACAAGGAAACAGATCACAAACGAAATAAATGGAGGAGAATAAAAGACTGAACATAGAGTTCAAAATTACGATTATAAGGTTTTTCAAGAATTTCCTAGAAAAGGCAGGTAAATTTAACGAGACCCTCGAGGGTATGAAAAAGGACCAAGTAGAAATTAAACATACACGGATTGAAATAAAAAATATTATATAGAGACCCAAGAGCAAATAGAGGAACACAAGAATCAAATGAAAGATTTGAAAAACAAAGAAGCAAAGGACACTCCTCTGAAGAAGCAAGAAGAGGAGAGAATTCAGAAAGTTGAAGATAGTGTAAGAAGCCTCTGGGACAAATTCAAGTGTACCAACATCAGAATTATGGGGGTGCCAGAAGAAGAGAGAATGCAAGACACTGAAAACCTATTTGAAGAAATAATGTCAGAAAACTTCCTCGACCTGGTGAATGTAAAAGACTTACAAGTCCAGGAAGCGCATAGAACCCCAAACAAAAGGAATCCAAAGAGGACCACACCAAGACACATCATAATTAAAATGCCAAGGGCAAAAGACAAAGAGAGAATCTTGAAAGCAGCAAGAGAAAAATAGTTACCTACAATGGAGCACCCATATGATTGTCAGCTAATTTCTCAACAGAAACTATGCAGGCCAGACAGGAGTGCAAGAAATATTCAAAGTGATGAATAGGAAGAACCTATAACCAAGATTACTCTACCCAGAAAAGTTATCATTTAGAATTGAAGGGCAGATAAAGAGCTTCACAGATAAGAAAAAGTTAAAGGACTTCATCACCACCAAACCAGTATTATATGAAATGCTAAAAGGTATTCTTTAAAAAGAGGAAAAAGAAAAAAGTAAAGATAAAAATTATGAACAACAAATATGTATCTATCAACAAGTGAATCTAAAAGTCAACTGAATTAAAAATCTGAGGAACAGAATAAACTGGTGAATATAATAGAATCAGGGGCATAGTATGGGAAGGGATTGGTAATTCTCAGGGGAAAAGGGGGATCTGTGTGGGGATACGGGAAGAGACTGGACAAAAATCATACACCTATGGATGAGGACAGTGCAGGGGGGGGAGGTAAGGGCAGAGGGTGGAGTGGAAACCAGGTGGAGAGGAGCTATGGGGGGAAAAAGGAGAAACAATTGTAATAATCTGAACAATAAAGATTTATTCAATTCAAAAAAAAAAGAATGATAAAGCTCATCTATGGCTGGTTAAAAATGAGAGAAATCTAAACAACTGATAGATCAATTTTAATTACGAACATCTGATTTGTTCATTAAACTGTAGAGTAAGCTTTAAAAATGCTTGCTAATTAATTTACTGAATGAACTGCTATTTACAATTATTAAATGGGCACACCTAAGTATCTAGAAAACATGCACTCAGTGCAAAGCTAACAAGTATTAGAAAGTCATTTAAAAAATTTCAGTGCTTTAAAATTAACCTTTAACCTCTTTGAGAGTTTTCATGCTTTTGGTTTAAATTTAATCTATTACTTCACTATTATTTTTTTTTTTTATTTTTTTAGCAATTTTATACTTTTAACATTTCTACAATGTGGTTTTCACAAATGGTCACAGAAAAATGTTTTAAATAGCTTTCTCACCTCCACATCAATACATTCATTTCTTTGAAATTCTTGAATAGAAAGGTTATCCGGAGGTAGGCTAAAAAATAAATGAATAAAACACTCAATTTTTAAAGGTAAAATATTTCCTGAAAATACAAATGGAAAAATTTTATTCTCACCCAGGTTGGAACATTAAATGATATTTAAAAGAACAGTATTTTTAATTAAAGTTATTAGTATAAATGACTAATTACAAACATGAAATTCTAGCTACAAAAATACTTGGCCCAATCCTGAGCTAAATAAAATCTGTAGAACTATACTACTTTCAGTATTTGAACTGTAAAAACAAGGAAAAGTAAAGATATTATCATCTATAGCTACAGCAAAAATGACCACTGTGACAATACTGGAATTTCCTTATATAGCTAATGATTTAAGAAAGCCTTGATCAAGTTGTTGAATTATTCACTCAGAGACTCTCCATTAATCATTAACAAATACAATATATTAAAGATTTTTACAATAAAGGATAGAGAACATTTGAAAAGAAGAGAATTCAGACTTTCTAAAGCAGAACATTATTTCAGCAATATCAGAAGAAATGGATAGTTCTGAGAGAACCAAGGTGAATTCTAGATCCTGTGGCTCTTATTAAGAATTAGCCGAAACCGGTTTGGCTCAGTGGATAGAGCGTTGGCCTGCGGACATGAATTTGTGCACAAGTGGGGCCTGGCTGGCCCACCCCCCAATCAGGGGTGTGGCTGGCTGGGGGGAGGTACCAGGGGCGGCTGGCCAGCCATCCCCGCCCCCTGGATGACCTCTGGGTCTAGTGGAATATTTGCATATTAGCCTTTTATTATATAGGATTGCTCTGGCTAGGTCTTTCAATACGGTTTTGAACAAAAGTGGCAAGAGTGGGCATCTTTGTCCTATTCTTGATCTTAAAGAAAAAGCTTTCAGTTTTTCACCAATGCTATGATGTTAGCTCTAGGTTTGCTATAGAGTTGCAATTTTCTGATTCTATCACCTTACTCAAAGTTTTGTATACTTCTGTTTTTCTATTTACAGTAGAACAGCTCCCTTTAACATTTCTTATAAGCCAAGAATGTGGTGAACTCTTTCAGTAATTTTCTTTTTTTGCCTGAGAAAGTCCCCATTTCTCCTTCATATTTAAAAGATAACTTGGTTGGATATATGATTGTCTGGCAGTTTTTATCTTTTACTATTTTGAGTATGTCATTCCATTCTCTGACCTGTAAAGTTTCTGCTAAGAAATACGATGATAGCCTGAAGCAGGCTACTTTATAGGTTACTATCTTTTCCTCCCTGAATGCTTTAAGAATTCTTTTTTTATCATTGACTTTAGACATTTTTAATATAATGTATCTTGGAGAAAGTCTTTTACATTGAAATAATTAGATGTTCTATTAGCTTCTTGTGCTTGTATGTCCAGTTCCTTCCCCAGGATTAAGTTCTCATCTATTAAGTGGCTGTCTGTCCCCTTATTCCTTCACTTCTCTTTCTGGGATACCCATTATCCTATGTTGCCCATTCTAATGGACTCAGTATTTGTAGAGTTCTTTCATTTTTCACAAATCTTGGTTCTCTTCCTCTTCCACCTGAATCATTTATAAATTTCTTCAAGCTCACTAATTTTCTCTTCCATATGGTCTGCTCTATTTCCAGTGCTTTCTAATGCATTCTTCACTCTCTCAATCCCACTTTCCTGTCCGTCTTTCTTTTCTTAATTCCCACCTTCCTACCTCAGCCCGATTCAACTGTCAGGCTGGCCCTGACATTCATGTAATGTCAAATGGGCATGGTTTTAAAAAATTGACCTTTTTGGCTTTATCAAGTTAAAGCCCTGGTTCTTTAATTATGATACATTCATATAATTTTATATATAGACTAGAGGCCTAGTGTACAAATTCATGCACTGGTAGGGTCCTTTGGTCTGGCCTGCACTCTCTTGAAATCTGGAACCCCTCAGGGGACGTTGGGACTGCCAGTTTCAGCCTGATCCCCGAAGGCCAGGCCAAAGGACCCCCACCAGTACACAAACGGGTGCACCAGGCCCATTTTGGCCTGATTCCTGCAGTCCAGGCCGAAGAACCCCACCAGTGCACAAATCTGTGCACCTGGCCTCTAGTCCTGTCTAATAAAGAGAGAATATGCAAATTGTCCATCACACTGCCACAAAGATAGCAGCACCCATAGCCATATGATGGTGGCACCCAGTCCCCTTAGCCACGCCAGAGTTCCCAGTCCTTTCAGCTCTGCCAGGGATGAGGGGTGGCAGGTGCATGGTGTGGCCGGACCCACCCTCAGGTGGGTCCAGCTGCTCCTTGTGCCTGTGGCCAGAGTCCCACAGTCCTTTTACCCCAGCCGGAAGGGTGACAGACACACGGTGCAGCCAGACTGCCCTCAGCCTCCCAGCTGCCCAAGGGCTGGCTCAAGCCATGGGCAAGCCTCAGATGGCAGCTACCCAGCCACCTAGGGCCAGCCCAAGGCCCAGGCAAGCCTCAGATGACGGCTGCCCAAATGACACCCGAGGCACAGCTAGCCTTGGATGGCAGCTGCCCAGCTGATGCCCAAGGCACAGGCAAGCCTCGAATGGCAGCTGCCCAGCCGCCCAGGGCCGCCTGAGGCTAAGGTAACCAGGGCTGGCTGTGGCAGCAGCAGAGGTGTGATGGGGGTGTCGTCTTCCCCTGATCGATGGGTCGCCTCCTGTCCCTGAGGGCTCCCAGACTGTGAGAGGGGGCAGGCCAGGCTGAGGGACCCCCCTCCAGTGCATGAATTTTCATGTACCGGGCCTCTAGTATGCACATAAGATCTTTGGTTAATTGCTTTCCACCCTCCTTCCTACTCTCTTCCCTCTCAGATTCATCAGTCTGTTCCATGTTTCCATGCCTCTGCATTGAGCATCTGCCCCCTGGTCTTGAGCACCAAAACTACTGGCCTAACGGTCGGACAGTTGCTTAAGCTTTTATATATATAGATTCCTATCTTACTAGCAAAATAACTGTAAAGTACAAAATCTCCATTGTTCACAGATGATGTGCTAAATGGATAAATACCTAATCCAGCTGTGCTTTGTATAAACTAGGATTCTCAATAACCAATTATTTTGTTAATGAATAATTAGAAACATTGTTTTTAGAGCAAATAACAGGCATGGTATACACTTTTTGAATGATTGTCCTAATTGCAAAAATAAATGAGCTGACCTTTTAGTAAAAAGAAAGTCTTCAAAAGTATTGGCTAGTTCTGGCCACATACTGTCAAATTTTCCAGAAGAAGCATGCTGCCGGGCAACAGGTAGCCCAATGGAAAGAACTTTGAGGAGAGAAGATACTGCCAGTTTCCATGTGCTTTCAGAAGGGCAGGAATACTTCAAACTGAGAGGAACCCTAAGGGCCTGTGAAAATACAGACAATTTAAGATATGTATTCATTAAAATATATATATACAACTTTAATTATTTTTATAAAATTATAAGAGAAAAAATAATAGCATAGACCAATGGTTGGCAAACTCATTAGTCAACAGAGCCAAATATCAACAGTTACAACAACTGAAATTTCTTTTGAAAGCCAAAAACTGACTTCTGTGCATGGGCCACAAAGTTTCAATCACACTGTATGTGTGCACCCACACATGGTATTTTGTGGAAGAGCCACACTCAAGGGGCCAAAAAGCAGCATGAGGCTCCCAAGCCGAGACGTGCCGACCACTGGCATAGACATTTCATTTAAAGAAGGATGTCATTTCCCAAAAAGACCAATTCTCCGTTTCAGTTTTCAAATCCTGCTGCCTAGGAAGATTTTAAATCCTATCTCCAGTGACCCTGAAAAAGTAACAACACCTAAAAAAAAGTTTTTATTGATTTTTAGAGATAAGGGAAGGGTGAAGGAGACAGGAAAAAACAAGAAATAAGCTTTTGAAGGAATGGGACATAGTCAAGAAGAGATGAATTTTTAAAATAATTGTCAATACCAGAAACTAACACAACATTGTATATCTGTTCTAATTAAAAAGTAAAAATGACTGTTAAAATTATGCATGATCAATTCAATCAATGGGCTGAATTGTGAAATTCTCCCTGAATGTTTATCAACATCAAAGAATGAGTATCATCCTAAGAAACAGGACCCTCAACTCATTGTCTTATGTGGCAAAATTTAGGAATTGCAAAAAATCTAATGCATATTCACTTAATAGTTTTCATTTAAAAATCCTCATACTTTAAACAGGTTTCTAAGTATTATCCATGAACATTGGAGAAAAGTCACTATAAGTAATAATATGAATTATATTTTCAATATATAAAACATTATCTAAAGGGTTACTTCAACAATACTGTCATCATCAAATAAAAGTATAAACATTTTTTTTAAAAAGAAATACCTTAATGATATTCTGGAGTACTTTCTCATTCACCACTGCTTTGTGACAGGCTGTTTTTTGGTATAAATCCACAACTACTTCTAAAGATCTTTCAGCAAACGGTACATAATTCAAGGCCACCCATTCCGCCTAGAAAGTAATATTTTCATATGGAATTAAAAATAAATGAGATTAAATGAAATTGTATTGCTCTCAAACAGAAAGCTTCTTTGTCTTAAAGTTCAGGCCTTGGTTTTATGTCAGATTATATTACATGCAAAGTTTTCAAAGAAATATGTACTTCATGAAATAATAATTTTCAGCCAGGCAAAAATCAAAATTATCGTGAAAAGCACATAGAGCATTCTATCAAGAACTGGAAAAGATGTACTTTGTTGTCAATAGGTTAGGACAATTTTAGGAAATTTAACTCACCGGTGCAAATAGTTGGATCTATTGTGATTCCATTGTGTTGCAAGACAAATAGAATGAAAAGAGTTAATACACATTAAAACTACTTTTCGCACCATGTAAAATTATAATTTTTATGTTGTGTGAACAAAATCAGCATGTGCATGCATTCAGAAATTTACTTTTCTCCTAAGCCAAAACAGATTTAAAATTTGCCAATTATGGCTATACAAATCTTTAATGTAAAGTCCAACTGAATTTCACACCAGTAGTAGACTTCTTATTTAATCACACAGATATTTTCATTCTGCATTGTAGTTATCTATTTTTAGGAAAGATTAGGCTTAAAGATTTAGAAGTCACTTCATTGTATGCTGGGGCAGCCAAGAAAGGAACTTTGAGGAAGACGTACTACACAGGAACGTGAAAGGCCAAACTTCCTAGAGAACCATTTTGGAAATGAAAATCATAAGCAAGAAAAAAAGAAACACAGAAAAGATTCTACAAATAGTATTTCTCTTAAGCTAAAACTGTTACCAGACATATGAGAGTTTATATGTGAATGAAAAATTTCTGAGGTAATTAGAGTCCCTCTTAAGTAGAACTGACTTGTACTTATAAGCCACAAAACCTTACATAGTAAATATAATTTAGAGTAAATTACCTGATTATATTTTGCATTTGCAATGTGCTTTGTTTCCAGCTGTCCATACTGTGGAGGTTTACAGGAAAATTCTACAAATGCCAGTAACTGGTCAAATATAGCTGGATACATTATCTGCATGTTTTCTGGTCCTACACAGATGGCCTGTAAAAGCAAAATATGAACAGTAGAATGCATAATCTGAACTCTATTTAAAGTTCTTTACTGTTACATGCATTTGCTTAACCAAATAATCGTAAAAACTGCCCTATTTTATGTATCATACAATTTTTATAAGCCCTGAAGGACATTTAAGCTATTTAAAACTATTATTACCTAAAGTATAGGCTAAATGTATAAATCAACTAAAAATTTTTAAAAAATAAAAAGTGTAATATTGCCCTGGCCGGGTTTCTCAGTGTGTTAGGGCAACTGCCCTCGGACCAAAGGGGTGTGGGTCCGATTGCCAGTCGAGGGCATATATCTCAGTTGTTATCAGGCTCTGATCAGGGCACATGTGATAGACAACCAATTAATGTGCCTGTCATGTTGATGCTTCTTTCTTTCTCTCCACCCTCCCTCCTCCTTTCATTCTCTCTAAAAAAATCAATGGAAAAAATATCTTTGGGTGAGGATTTTTTTTTTTAAAGTGTGATATTTTTATTTAATGGATACAGGGCAAGCACTTAAAGAGAAATCCCAGGAAGTCCTGAGGTCCTACAATGTGATCATTTATTCAGTAGCACAGGCATCAGACCATTAAGAATGCTTCACTGATCAAGATGATAGTGACTACTCTTTAAGTGATGAGATCAGTTCTTTGAAATGACAGCTGATTTTTGCTGACCTTAACAAATAATCATGTGCATTATAATTAGGAAAATAAATCATGAAAAATTGTTTCTAGAAGAAATCCACATATTAATTTTAACAGAGTAGTATATATTTAATAATGTCTAATATATGTGTATAGACTTGATTTTAAAAATTAAAATATTTTAATATAATTAAACTTATTGCTACAAATAATTTTATAAAATAGAATAAAATGCCCATCACTGTAGATTTTAATTACCAATTCAAATATGTCAAAAGTACTTAAATAAATCTTATCTTTTTATTTTTTTCTAGCCCCAAGTGTGTACTTTGTTCTCATCCTTTTATATTTTCCTGTTTTAGTGTTTATTTATCTTTGTGACAACAAATATTTAATGATATTATTTATATAATGCCTAAGATATATCTGTGCTCTACAAAACAAAAAAACATGATCACTCTACACTTCGGCTACCTTCAAAACACTAAGTCAAAATTCATAGCATTCAAAATTTTAAGGAACCTCTTTTTTTTTTTTTTTTTTTAAATATATATTTTATTGATATTTTACAGAGAGGAAGGGAGAGAGACAGAGAGCCAGAAACGTCGAGAGAGAAACATCAACCAGCTGCCTCTTGCACACCCCCTACTGGGGATGTGCCTGCAACCAAGGTACATGCCCTTGACCGGAATCGAACCCGGGACCCTTCAGTCCACAGACCGACGCTCTACCACTGAGCCAAACCAGCTTTGGCTAAGGAACCTCTTTAAAAAGATAATTACATTTATATATTTTTCAGAATCTGGGGCTTTTTAACTGACAGACAATAGATATTTTCATTTTCTCTCAGAGAAGATATAGCCATTTAGCTGTAACTGAAAGTTTAGATATAACTGTCCTAAGATAGAAAGTGGATAAGCAAAGTGCTGCCCATACCTAAGCTAGATCGTTTTATAATTACAATGTGAAAAAATAAAACCATGTCTCAATATTTAGCTATTTTTGCCAGAAATAGTGAATGAAGAACCTGAATGATAAAAAAAAAATTCTCTCTTGCCCTGGGCGGTGTGGCTCAATTGGTTGGAACGTCCTTTCTTTACCAAAAGGTGGCAGGTTCAATTCCAGGTCAGAGCACATAACTGGGTTGTGGGTTCAATCCCTGGTCTAGGCAGGAGGTAACTAATCTATGTTTTTCATATGGATATCGAACAGCAACTGAGATATGTGCCCTTGACTGTGGCTCAGTTTGTTGGGCATCTGTCTGTCTCTGTCTCTCCTCCTTCTTCTCTCTAAATTCAAAAAGTATATCTTCAGGTGAGGAAAAAAAAATTCTCCCTACTAATTACTTCTAATAGTTTCACCTTCTTCATTTCGTTTTGCTAAATCTTAAGTCTTAGAAATAAACAAGTGGTAATTGCTATGGAAAAGAGACAATTTTCCTAAGTGAATTATTTTCAATAGCTAAAAAGAAAAAAAGCCTGTGTTGATAACTTAGTAAACTTAATATCAGAATTTCTCTGGAAATATCTTAGCACCAAATAATGATTTTGACTATGCACTGGGATTTTCCGTGTTCCTTTATAAAAATAAAACATAAGTAGTGTTATAGTAGATTATAAAGCTATTCTGAAATCTTAAAAGTGTAAAATATAGTCAACTTTTTTAAAACAACAAACTCCATATAAGAAAATTATTATTGGCATTTCTTCTTTAGTATTCTTAAGTCGATATATCATAAAACTTAACAGATTTTAGTCCCAAACTGAGAATCAAAAAGCAATCTGAAGAATATTTCCTATTAGTTCTTAAAAACTGTGTGTGAAAGCAAGAACAAAAACTGGACATCCAACCTCTGGTATGGTTCAAGGTTTCTCTCATTAAGTAATCTACAATAATTCATTCAGTACCTACCATGTTCTTAGGTCTTTGCTAGAGAAACCGAAGATGAAGATAGTAATAGCTAAACTAACAATTGCTGAATGTTTAACTGTGCCAGGCACTAAATATCTTACAAATATTATCCCATTTAATAGGGGGAAAAGTTATAGATTATTTTCATTTTATAGATGAGGTATCTGAAGTATAGAGAGATTCAGAAACTTGCCCCTGTAAGTAAACATGGTTTCACTAAACAACTCCAAAGGCACCATTTCACATACAATGTAATGATGTTTCCTGGAGTACCACACCAGAAATTGTGATGATGGAGATAGATAAGAGATCTAGCTATCTGACTTTAGCAATAAATAAGACAAATGCAGTCTCATGATCTCAGAACTTAATAAAAGCAGATAATCAAATTTTCAGGTCCCTCATGTATGCCAAAATGTCTTGGAAAAAAAAATCAATTACCATATGTAATTAAGACAATTTAGTTGGGAACTAGTGATTTGGAAACCAAGAGAAGACTGTGACCCTGAATATAAGGCTAAAGAAATAAAAGGAGTTTTTCTGCCCTGGCCGGTGTGGCTCAGTTTGTTGGGCATCATCCTGAGCACAGACGAGTTTGCAGGTTCCATTCCCGATCAGGGCACCGCCGGTTGGGGGCATGCAGGAGGCAGCCAATCAATGTTCCCCTCTCACATTGATGTTTCTCTCTCCCTAAAAATCAATTTTAAAAATCTTTTAAAAAATATAAGTTTTTCCCTTTAGGAAGAAAATAGTTTTTAACAAATAAAATGTTTTTGCTGAATAGTTTATTAGGATAAAATCCCAAAGCAAAAACTTGCCAAAACCCATGGAGTAAAATATAAAAATTTTTTTTCACAGATCATGAAATATGTAAATTTTTCTCAGGAAATACTAAAGACTTCCATATTATATTATTTTCAAGTAATGGATACAATGAAAATTAACAATGCAAAATATCAATTTATATAAATGAACAATATAAAGCTTCTTAAGTTTCAGGTTGAAGGTATATGTTGTTTTCAAAGCTTAGAACAAATTCCTAGTAACTGGGATGAATGATTAACTTATTGTCTCACTGCTAAAGCAGAGGGTGTTTTTATTTTGTTTTGTTGTAATGATATACTTTTTCTCTTGAAGAGAGATATTGGCATTTGTTATTTCTTCTTTACTTTTATCCTCTACACATATATAAAAGTTTGAATCACACGTTGAATTAGAATTGTAGATTATAGGCATCCCACAAGGCCTGTGGCTTTTCTTTTTTGATAAAATAACTTTTCCATTTTCTCTAGGGCAGTCTGTGATTTATGAGCATGATCAATCAAGGGGGGAGAAGTAATTATTGATGACCTACATTCCCCCCTAAACACAATTAAAAACAGCTATTTTTATTTCAGTTGCAGAAAACTGATATTACTACAATAAATTTTTTAATGCCAGATTCTCTTAAATTTTAAGTTTCAACACAATTTGTTTCTCTGTATAATAGGATTAGATAAAGAATTACTGCTCAGTTAGACTTCCTCCAGAAGCAAATAAGAGGTTTGCCATATAGCAGAAACCACCATTCTTCATGTGAGAATGTTCATCATTCCAGTTGGATGTGTGCAATCAGTTTAATGGAAAACATGATTTACTGTACATAAATGGTTACTGATCACACATGTATAGTCAAGTTCTAGTTCCATTCTAATAGACAGACAGACACACACACACACACACACACACACACACACACACACACACACACGGCTAAGTGTCTGTCCGAATGGTAGCTATGACACACAATGACCACCAGGGGGGCAGGCACTCTGGCTGATAGCTATGATGTGCACTGGCACCAGGGGGCAGACACTCAATGCAGGAGCTGCCAAGCTGTGGTGACTTGGCAGCAGTGGTTCTCGGGTGACGCACCCCAGAACCAGAGAGGAGGGAGCCCGATTCCAGGGTGCATCCATTACCTAAGAACTGCCCTCTCGCAACCTGGGACCCCTTGGGGGATGTCAGAGATGGTTTCAGCCTGATCCCCGATCCCCGCAGGCTAGGCCAAGGGACCCTACCTGCCAGAGGGACCCGCTCACTCCGCAGATGCCCTTTGAGCCACAGCGCTGCCCCAGGTGCAGACAGCCCATGTGCAGCTGGCCAGGGAGGGATCACAAGAAGTTGGCTCCAGGGCGTGTCCGACTGTCTCGCCCAGTCCCGCCCCTCTGACCACCTTCTAATTAATTTCCTTTCAATGTGCATGAATCCTTGCACGTGGGCATTAGTATTGTTAGAATGTCATAGCTTCAGTTTGCATTTTGTTATTCAGCATTTTGGTTGTGAATTACACTAACAATTACCTTAAAGTTTAAAGGTGTTTTTTAAAATTTTGATCTAGTATTGCTTGCTAATTGGAATTTATTCAATGATATTTAGGTCTGTGTTTTTTTTTTGTTTGTTTTTTAAATATATTTTATTGATTTTTTACAGAGAGGAAGAGAGAGGGATAGAGAGTTAGAAACATCAATGAAAGAGAATCATCGATCAGCTGCCTCTTGCACACCCCCTACTGGGGATGTGCCTGCAACCAAGGTACATGCCCTTGACTGGAATTGAACCCAGGACCTTTCGGTCCGTAGGCTGATGCTTTATCCACTGAGCAAAACCGGTTTCGGCAGGTCTGTGTGTTTTAATAATTTTTTCCAGTAACAAAACACACATAGGTAAAAATATAACTTTCTAAAATTTTTGTGAAATACTTTATAAATTTATCCTTACTTCTTTTTGTAAAAAATAAGTTCCCAACAATTCCAGAGCTAGATTTAATTGCAGATAAAAAAATATATATGTGATCCCACTGCTTAGTAATTTTCTAATTACATAAGTACCAGACAAAAGCTGTTATTCCAAAAAGTTTTATCCTCTTATAAAGAGGTGTATGAATAAACCAAAAATGCTGGTGAAAGGAAACAATATGCAGGCAGTTTCTTAACAACTCTCAAAACAAACCTGAATTACCAGAAAATGACCAGTTTTTAAAATAACTAGATCTTTACAATCCTGAACTTATCCCAAAGTATGTATGTGTATGTATATATATAACAATCTTAGCGATCTAGAGTTACCAAAAAATACATAGCAAAGTAAAAATATATGCAATTTTGCTTAGACAGCCATTAAGATTCTATTACCTTTTGGAGAACATCTAAAGCTGTAAGTACAGCTTCCTGTAAACTTGTCAAAACTGCTTCAGTATAAGATGGAAGAATGAAAGGAGATGCATCTGAACTTATTGGGACTGAAACAGCACTGTGCAATATGACCCCTAATTTTTGCAAGTCATCCATGCTGAAACCAGTCTTTATGTGTTGGTAGAGAGCTGGAAATATCTGAATTAAAGCTGTAAGAAAAGGCTGGCTGGGAATAAAAGTCAGTTTATCAAAAGTAATAGGAGGCTTAGTGCTGTCAGATCCAATTCTATACCATGTATTCCATGCAGCCCACCAGAGATTCAAATCTTCAAGCTCATCAGTAACTATGGGTGGCTCAGAGCTACTATATCTTCCAAGTCTTTCTCCAATGGAATCTGTTCTTACAAATGGCCTGCCCAGGCCAGGGCCTGATATTGACCCTAGAAGAACAGACACAGGTACATTAACTGCAGGCGGTGTCTCAGGCTTATCTGAGTCTCTGACGGGGGACACAATCTGTAAAATTTCCTGGAAGCTTTTTAGTGCAGCCAGAGATACTTCATTGTTTTTGCTGAGTGCTGCTGATTGTATATGGTCAAGAAGAACATCCCATGCTCTTGAAAAGTCTCCTATATTAAGAAGAGAAAAAAAATATATCACCATAAAAGTGAACAAATGTTCTCTACTAGACAATTTAGAATCTATTTGCTTTATTTTTCTGCTTAATCTATTTGCTTTATTTTTCTGCTTAAATTCCTATGGAATCAGAAAAAAACTGCTTAGATACAAAGGTTATTAACAACGTGAATTAAAACCATTATAACCTGAAAATCTAGTAAATAATTTTTCAGATACAGGAACAAAGGGCACCAAGAAGAGGTTAGATAATGGGTATATCAAACAATGTTTTGGTCGTAAAAACAAAACTCTATTAACATAAGTATACATGTTTATACTATATCCTGGTACTTTTGCCAAAGGAGAAAAGAAAAAAACTTAGGGTGAAAACAAAAGCTTTTTAGTAACATCTTCAGTCTATCTATCTGCCTTTATTAATGATTAAGATGTTATCATTCTTAAATATATTGGAAAAGTTATAAGCTATAACAATATGAAACATTATTTTATAGGTCTAAATGTTTAAACTGTCATATTCCATTAAACTTTAGTTTTCATATTTAAATAATTTATGGTTATACAACTTTTTTAAAAATATTATTTTAAGGGAGAGTGAAACACCGATGTAATAGTGAAACATCAATCGGCTGCCTCCTGCATGACCTCATCCCACACAGGAGTCAAGCCCACAACTAGGGTACCGTATTTGCCGGCGTATAAGACGATTTTTTGGCCCTGAAAAATACGTATTTGCTGGCGTATAAGACGACTGGGCGTATAAGATGACCCCCTAACATTTCCACTAAAAATACAGAGTTTGTTATATACTCGCTGTATAAGACTACCCCCCACTTGGAGGCATATTTTTCAGGGCCAAAAAATCGTCTTATACGCCGGCAAATACGGTATGTGTCCTGACTGGAAATCAAACCAGCAACCTTTCAGTGCACAAGAAGACACCCAATCATCAGAGCCACATTGGTCAGGGCAGTTGTATAACTCTCTTAAACATTTTTCACCCATTATAGTTAGTTATCAAGACAAAATGAATAGACTGCCCTTTTATAATGAGTATAAATTTGTTTCCCTCACATGAAAATGAGTCAGCAAGGCATGAAAATGGTAGTTGCTGGTTTCCACTGATCAATTTCTTACTCTACTACTATGACCAATTAAACATATAATGAACCCAGGTGTAATTTGTTTCTGTAAAGTCCAGCAAAAATGACCTTATTCTTTTAAATATATATATATATATTTTATTTATTTTTTACAGAGAGAAAGGGAGAGAGATACTTAGGAACATTGATGAGAGAGAATCATCAATCAGCTGCCTCTTGCACACCCCCTACTGGGGATGTGCCTGCAACCAAAGTACATGCCCTTGACCGGAATCAAACCTGGGACCTTTTAGTCCTCAGGCTGACGCTCTATCCACTGAGCCAAACCGGTTATGGCCAAAAATGACCTTATTCTTAAGAGCAATCTGGCCCAATAGTTTGTTAACAAATATTTTTACTTTAAGAGCTGCTTTGTTACCTACATACTTGCACTTCAATAATGCAAAAATCAGAGGAATTGACATTTTTCAAAGTAGGATAACAAAGTAGTTTATGGAACATATATAAATAATCGAAGTTTATATAGCCTTTGAAAAGCTATAAATGACTTGATTTTATTTATTTAAAGTTATTTTTTAAAATGTTTTTCAATTACAGTTGACATTCAATATTATTTTATATTAGTTTCAGATGTATAGCACAGTACTTAGAAACTTACAAAGAGATCCCTCCCCCCCATAATTCTAGCACCCACCTGGCACCATACTTGATTTTTTTTTTTTTTTAGGAAGCATCCAATTAATAGGAAAAGCTAGAAGCAAATCTGGTATGAAATAATAAGTACCACTCTGCCTATATAGGACAAATATAACACCTTCCCAGTTTTGTGCCTCTTTTCTATTCTTTTTTTTTTTTACCTTAAAAATTAAGGTATAATTTTTACATATAATAAAAAACAGATTTTTTTTTTCAGTAAACTATTCAAAGAGCTTTGAAAAATTATGTTTAAAAACTATCAAAATAGCCCTAACTGGTTTGGCTCAGTGGATAGAGTATCGGACTGCAGACTGAAAGGTCCCAGGTTCGATTCCAATCAAGGGCATGTACCTTGGTTGTGGGCACATCCCCAGTAGGAGGTGTGCAGGAGGCAGCTGATCGATGTTTCTATCTCATCAATGTTTCTAACTCTCTGTCCCTTTCCCTTCCTCTCTGTAAAAAATCAATAAAATATATATTAAAAAATAAATAATAAAACTATCAAAATAGCTAAACAAAAGCAATTTCTCTATTATATACTCTATGTTTAGGAAAAAGTCCTTTTTCTGAAAGACTAGGATAATTACTTATACATTTATGTTAAAAATATGAAATTCATTCTAAATAAAAAACATTTGTAGTCTTCAAATGGTAAAAGATTATCAAAGCAAGACAAACTATTTAATGTCTTCATTTCTAAAAACCTAAATCTATATTAGTTCTTAGCTTTTAAAATAAAGTATTATAGAGGTATTAAAAATGATGCTTATTTTTGAAAACTCAGCAAATATAGTTAAAATTGGTACATTTCATTGTACATATATTTTACATAAGTTTTCAATATATATATGTTAATCCTAAAATGCAAAATGAAGCACTATAAGTTATTTTTTAAATGTGAATGAAGACCACCACACAAAAAAAGCCTACAGAAAAAAATAAGCTTATGCTTCAACAAAAACAAATATAAAATAATAAACTAAAAAATAAAATATGTATAGCATGCTCAATTATGTACAAAAGCATTTCTGTTCACTTTTTCTATCACCCCTATCACTCCCACCTAAATTGAAGGTACTATAATCTACACTGGGGGTTTTTAATCTCAGTACTATGGACATTTTCGGTTAGATATTCTTTGCTGTGCATCCGTTGCCTCTACTCCCCAGATTCCAGCAGCACTTGTCCCTCACCAGTGGTGACAACCAAAAATATCTCCAGACATTGCCAAATGTCCTGGAGGGAAAAGAGGGAGGGCAAAATTGGCCTTGGTGGAGAACTACTGATCTGCACCAACAGCTTCCTAACCTAACCCGGCTCATAGTGTCCTGCCTTCCTTCCTTGCTGCCATTTCATACCATCCACAGTGACCTTTTAGAACTGCATATCTGATCATGTCACAATATGAATTAAAACCTTTTAGTAGTTTTTCACTGCTGTTGGATGAAATTCTAACTTATGAACATGACCTCCATCCAGAGTTTTGCATGGTTTAGCCTTTTTCTACCCTACAATTTCATCTGGAATCACTTTCATTCTAAACCTTCAAACATGTTAAGGTCCTCAACATCTCCCACCCAATTTTCTTCAACCTCTTCTACATGTTCTCTCTGCCTACAAAGCCCTTCAACTTTCATTTTACCCTCACCTAATGAAATCTCATATCCTTGAAATCTCAGATAAAATAATGCTTTTTTAGGGAAAACTATCTAGAACTCACCGGCCTGGTTAAATACCTATTATAAGCTCATAATGCACCATTCCTTTGTAGCATTTATAATTGTAGAAATTTTGCATTTTTAATGTACTTATACTTCTTCTTCATGCCCATGACAAGGATGGTGTGTATTTTGCTCATTATATTCCCTTGTTGCTAGCACATAGCAGGTAATACTTATTTTTTCAATGAAAACTGCGTATGCACAAACCGCACATTAACACAAAGACTGGCAGTTAAGATTATTCTTGGGAAGTAGAATTGTGTATGAATTTCAAAAAAAATGTTTTGTATTTTCCAAATTTTCTTTATCATAAAATATCTGTATCACCAGGAAAAGAAAATTTAAAAAAAAAAATATATATATATATATACATACACACACACCTAATGGTTGCAGTAAATATCTTCTAGTGTTGAAGATTCTTGCTACTCCGGCCAATGTTAAAACCCATGTCTCAGCCCACTGCTTCTCTGCTGTGTCCCTTGAATGATGAATAAGAATATTGCCACCTCCGGATTCAATCTTTTCTTTGTCTGCAGTGGTAGAAGACTCTCGAACTCGGTCCAACAGATGAAAGAGAACCTGAATATTTATAAAAATACACAAAAACTATTGGTAACATAGATTAGGAATTATTACAAAAATTCTATCTGACAATCTAATCAATCCCTCTATATTAGAAGAAATTGAACACTAGAAGTATTCTTACCGTATTTGCCGGCGTATAAGACAATTTTTTGGCCCTGAAAAATATGCCTCCAAGTGGGGGGTAGTCTTATATGCCTCCAAGTATATAACAAACTCTGTATTTTGAGTGGAAATGTTAGGGAGTCGTCTTATACACCCAGTCGTCTTATACGCCGGCAAATACGGTATTTTCAGGGCCAAAAAATCGTCTTATACGCCGGCAAATACGGTATATAAGTCATGGAATATGAAAAATTAAATTAGAAAGAACAACATCTAAGACTGTTGGGTTGAAATGTTAGTGGAGCATTTTTGGATAATGCATAAAAAAAGAACAAAACTAATAAGAAGGGTCCCGGCAGAAAATGTAATTATAGGAGACATTCAGATAGGAGCTTATAACTGATGCTTCAGGATTAGATGAAGATATGTGGAAAAATTAAACAAGAAATAGTTTCAGGACTTGGAAAATGTTTATATTTAAAGGATAGATTCAGAGGAAAGAATAAGAAAATAAATTAAAATAAAAACTGAATAGAGAACCAGAAGCATGCTATGATACAAATCAAGAAAAGAAATTTCATGAAGAAACTAATCAACAAGGTTAAATGCTACAAAAAATGAGGATAAGGAATGAGCATATGGCAAAAAACAAAAACAAAAAACAAAAAAAAAAACTTGGCAATTAGAAAACTACCTGTAGACTGTGAAAAATTTCTGTAGTTCTCAAAATATGGTCTCAAAATAAGCAGCATTAGCATCACCCAGGAGTGTCATACATATGCAAATTCTCAGGCCCCAGGACAAGGATAAAAAGTCAAACTCTAGAGGGTGGGGAAAGCCTGGAGCATAGGCAGGATAAGGCCTGAAAAATCATTTGATCTGGCCCTGCCAAGGCAACAACAGAAGGTTGGAGTAGAAATTCAATAAATCTAGGCGATTTTATCATAACAACATACATTTATACTAAGTGAATTCTATCAAGCAAATGACATTATAAGTATCCAAACCCCCTTGGCAGAACAAAGGTGGCTCAGCAAGCTATGCTTTAGTAAGGCCTCCAGGTGAGTCTGTTACTGGCTAAACTTTAAGAGACTCTGAAGTAGAATGATCTGGAAATCAGATTACAAGGGATAAGGAAGTGCAGGGAAGGTGAGGAAGAAATAAATCCCTGAGAATTAAGCAGCAAGATTAATAATAGGAAAATAGCTATCAGAGAAAATATCAGTTTGCTTTTAAAAATAGTAAAAATTTAAGCATGTTTCTGATCTGAGGAATTAGGGGATAAAGTTGAGACAGAAGACACAAGGGCTTTTAGCTGTTTTTATTAGGAAACGTACATTATTCATTTTTAAAGAAGACATTGAGTTCTCCTTATTAAGTTGAAAACATTGTTAAGTACAATTAAGGTTTACTTGTGCTGCCTATTGTCAAATTTACTGATCTCAAAAATTCACAAACCAGTGAAAGGATTATAAGTAGAAATTTATTAAAATGAAACAGATGGAACAAAAAAAAAAAGAGCCTAGCTGTTGACTTTGTAAGAAAGTTTTTAAAGGGGGATAAAAAAGAAAACTATATTTAATGGACAAACATAGAATTTACCAATTGAAGGTTACTTTTGTTTGATGATTCTGCAAGTAAATTTCAGTTGTTGATATTCTTTTATGCATAAAATTTTCATTTGATTGTATCATATTTGAATTATGTATAATGGTTTAGCAATTCCTATTTTTACCACTTGGGAAAATGGGGAAAAAGGGAAGGGACAAAGGCAGAAATCAGAGACAGAGATAAGAGGTGAAGACAAAAAAAATTTTTTTTTAAATATTTAATCTGTTTTATGTAAAGTGCAATTTAAAATATGACAAAGCTAACTTTTTTGGTTTTGTCAAATGCACAGATGCATGGAGTCAAGACAGTCTCTTCAGTAAGTTGTGTTGGGAAAATTAGACAGATACATGCAAAAAAATGAAACTAGACCACCACTTACACCATTCACAAAAATAAACTCAAAATGGAAAAAGGACTTAAATGTAAGACGGGAAATCATAAAAATCTTAGAAGAATCCATAGGCAGCAACCCAGCCTGACTGGCATAGCTCAGTGCTTGAGCGTCGACCAGCAGGTCCCAGGTTCAATTCCTAGTCAGGGCACATGCCTGAGTTACAGGCTCAATCCCCAGTGTGGGGCGTGCAGGAGGCAGCCTATCAATGATTCTCTCTCATCATTGATGTTTCTATCTCTCTTTCCCTCTCAGCTTCCACTCTGAAATCAATTAAAAAAATTTTTTTTAAATAGCAGATATATATCGTAGCAATATCTTTACAAATACAGCACCTAGGACAGTGGAAACTAAGGAAAAAATAAACAAATGGGACTATATCAAAACAAAAAGGGTCTGCACAGCAAAAGGAACCATCAACAAAACTAAAAGAGAACCCACTGCAGGGGAGAACATATTTGCGGTTATATCCCATAACAGTTTACTCTCCAAAATTTATAGGGAACTCATAGAACTTAACAAAAGGAAGATAAAGAATCCAATAAAAAAATGGGTAAAGGACTAGATAGACCCCTTTCAGAAGAGGAAATATAGAAGACCAGGAGACATATGAAAACATGCTCAAAGTCCCTAATCATCCAGAGATGCAAATATAAACAACAATGAGGTACCATCTCACACCTGCCAGAATGGCTACCATCAACAAATCAAGAACCAACAAGTGCTGGCGAGGGTGTAGAGAAAAAGGAACCATACTGTACTGCTGGCCAGAATGCTGACTGGTGTAGCCACTGTGGAAAACAGTATGAAGTTTCCTCAAAAAATTAAAAATGGAACTGCTATTTGACCCAGTGATCCCACTTCTAGGAAAATATCCCAAGAAACTGGAAACACCAATAGAAAGGATATATGCACCCCTATGTTCATAGCAGCACAATTTACAATAACTAAGATTTGGAAACAGCCTAAGTGCCCATCAGCAGATGAATGGATTAGAAAACTGTGGGACATCCACACAATGGAATACCATACTGCTGTAAAAAAGAAAGAACTCTTACAATTCACAACAGCATGAATGGAACTGGAGAGCATTATGCTAAGCAAAATAAGCCAGTCAGAGAAAGAAAAATATCACATGATCTCACTCATTTGCAGAATATAATAACATAAACTGATGAACAAAAATAGATCCAGAGACAGAAAAGCATTGAAAAGACCATCAATTCTCAGAGGGAAGGCAGGGGTGAGACATTAAGAGATCACCCAAAGGACTTAGATACATGTATATAAGCATAACCAATGGACACAGACTCTAGGGCAGGCGTGGGCAAACTACAGCCCGTGGGCCAGATGGCTGCTCTAAACTATTGAAATAATAAAATAAAAAAAAGACCGTACCCTTTTATGTAATGATGTTTACTTTGAATTTATATTAGTTCACACAAACACTCCATCCATGCTTTTGTTCCAGCCCTCCGGTCCAGTTTAAGAACCCACTGTGGCCCTCGAGTCAAAAAGTTTGCCCACCCCTGCTCCAGGGGAATGAGGGCATGTGCTGGGGGGTGGGGATGTCCGGGAGAGGTCAATGGGGAAAAAAAGATAAATACTTTAAACAATAAATAAATAAATAAATAAATAAATAAATAAGAGATGCTACCCAAATTAGATGAAACAAGAAATAAAAGATTAGACTTAAAGTGAAGGGATCTAATATAAGAACCAAATTTCCCTCTAGCCCTTGCCTCTTCACTGAACTTAAAAAAAAAAAAAGTAAATAGGAAAAAGTTTTAATTGAAAAAGTATATGTGTGTTCCAATTAAAAGCTGATAACTCAAGCTAGTTTACAATACCTTCCAAATAACAGTGTGCCATGTTGAATGCTGTAATAAGGTCCCGTGGGCACCAATTGTTGAAAACAGAGTCTGCCCTGCACTCTTCCTGACAGCAGGCCGGGGGTCCACACAGAGTTCACCCAATTTCGCATAAAGACACAACCAAAGGCAATCAAATGGTGGTGCAGGGTGGAACGGCCGATTTAAAACCACCCCTTTCTCTTCCGCCTGCTTTTGCTGTGCTGCCTCTTCTTTATTTAATTCTTTTTCAATAATTTCTCCTCTTTGGAAAAAATAATCAGAAATATTCCACTAAAAAACAAAATAGAAATATATCACTTTATGCATAGATTTTATTTTAAAGGCATGTATAAATATGCAACCCATAGTTGTTTTACTTTTTAGAATAAAACTTCTAAAAATTACTTCAGAAATCTAGAAGATGGGATTTAATGAAAACATCTCTTCCTCTGTCAAATGTTTCTATATGATTTCAGGAGAATGTGGGGGAGATATATTTTGCTAACATTAATATTTTTTATAAATTTATTATGAACAATTTTAAGAACACAGAAAAATAGGGCAAATATATCAATATGTTGATATACCCATCAACTAGATATAACAATTATTAATATTTATTTTTACTTTATACCTATTTTATAATCTCTACTAGAAAAAGGTTTTAAAAAATATAACCCAGCCAAAACCGGTTTGGCTGAGTGGAAAGGTCCCAGGTTCGATTCCGGTCAAGGGCATTTACATTGGTTGCGGGCACATCCCTGGTATGGGGTGTACAGGAAGCAGCTGGTTGATCTTTTTCTCCCATTGATGTTTCTAGCTCTCTATCTCTCTCCTCTCCATTCCTCTCTGTAAAAAATCAATAAAAAAAATATATAAAAAAAACAAAACATAACCCTAAAACATTATACTAACAAAATTATTAACAATTCCTTAATATCACTGAATAATATTTTATAAATTCATACAAGAGCAATTACTATTTCCAAACATATCTTATGACTTCATTTGCAACCACAGCAAGGTATGTACATTAATGAGAATATCAATGGTAAAAATGTGGAGTCCAATATCTGTGAACATACATATAAAATAAAGTAATATCTAGCAGAAATCACACTGAATTAATCAACTACTCTTTAGGAGCAATTATATAAATACAGAACATGCCTATGTTTTGCCCCATGATTATATTTTTAATAGCAAAATACTAAGCTATCTAGCTTGTGAGGGGCATTTTTAAACATGACTTTTAAAATTCTGAGTTATAATATACATTTAAGAGTCTAAATAACTGCTTTTAAATAAATTTATATTGGTAACAGCTCTCTACATGTTTACTTTGTGTAATATTTAACAATATCCTAACTTAGATTTTATTACTTTTATTTTTTATTTTTTTTTATTTTTTTTTTTTTATTTTTTTTTTAAAATATATTTTATTGATTTATTACAGAGAGGAAGAGAGAGGGATAGAGAGTTAGAAACATCGATGAGAGAGAATCATCGACCAGTTGCCTCTTGCACACCCCCTACTGGAGATGCGCCCGCAACCAAGGTACATGCCCTTGACCGGAATCGAACCCGGGACCCTTCAGTCCGCAGCCGACGCTCCATCCACTGAGCCAAACCGGTCTCAGCAGATTTTATTACTTTTATATTCAAAATAAGTAAAACGAGGCTCAGAAGATCAATAATTTAACAATTAACAAGGAGTAGACAGTATTAAAATGTATGTCTATCAGTCTGGGCTTTTGCACTATCATGTGCAATCACCTTAGAGCTAACAAAGCAGTGTTGACAAGCTATAGGACTCCGTAAATGATGAAGCCTTTTATGGAAGTTTTACTTACTAAGTAAGTAGTATATCAAAATGTTGCTTCCAAAATAATAGATAATCAATAAACCCTTACACAAGAGTCAATTGACTCTCTTGTATACTATTACCAGTTTATTAAATCCTCTCAAGAAAACCATGTAAAAAAACAAATTTCAGTTCCATATATCAAAATTATTCCAAATAGTTTGCTATTAATGAATTCTTTAAATTGTGTCACTTAATCCTTTAAGCAAGGTATGTTAGGTATCAGAGTCATTTACATGACTCCGATAGAGCCAAGTATTTGCTTACCATGCAATCTCTAGGTTATATTATTAAAAGGCAATGATACATACCAATAAACCTATTGAAGTTAAACTAATATTAAGTTCTTGATTGTGAAGTCCAAAGCTACCTGCAACATCTACAACTATCTGCAGGCAAGTGCAAGGCATTGTTGGTAGAAAATCTGTCACAACCAACTGAAGACACTGAAATGCAGTTCGTATCAAGGATTCTCTGAAAACACAAACAATAAGAAGTTTATATTCATGCATTTAAATAAAACATAAGGGAAAATACATTTCTTATGGCAATTCACCCCATAAAAATTTTATTTTAAAAATATATTTTATTGATATTTTGCAGAGAGAAAGGGAGAGAAAGAGAGCGAGCTAGAAACGTCAATGAGAGAGAAAGATCAACCAGCTGCCTCTTGCACACCCCCTACTGGAAATGTGCCCGCAAACAATGTACATGCCCTTGACCAGAATCGAACCTGGGACCTTTCAGTCTGCAGACCGACACTCTACCACTAAGCCAAACCGGTTTCGGAAAAATTTTATTTTAAAGTATGAACAAGAAAATCCTTTCTAATATAGATAAGCTAGTACTTCAACATTTTATACAGATTTAAAAATATGCTTATTTAAAATAATTAATAAAAAACTTCACAGATATAGAAATAAAACTGTACACTCGCAAAAGGAAAGAAAAATATGTATTAATACTGTATTATGTTTATTTTGCACTAACTAGCTCAACAAAACTTAAGACATTAGATGAGAAAGGAAATTGCCTAGAGCTAACCTCTTACCATTATATCCCCAATATCTAACATAATGCCTTGCACATATAAATACACATAATGAAATACTCACTGAATGAAAATTAGTTATTTATTCTTTTATATCTATACTATATCTTATTTTTAAATTCTACATCTATAAAAGAAAAAACTAATTTTGAATTTCATATAAAGAGAATACAAAGTATTTGATTTTTTAAGATAAATTCTGGTGGCGAAAAATAATGATGAAAATGAATTACAATAGCTAATATATTGAGTGTTTACTATGTCAGGCACTTTGCAGGAGTTTCACATGCATTAATTCATTTCACTCATATAACAACATCCTATTTTGTAACTACATTATAGGTTGGAAGAAGAAACTTCAGCTTCATTTAAGCTATAGCAGATATCTTTTCACTTTAATCATCTAAATATTTTGTAGGATTTAAGGAAATTTATAACTATAAATAAAATTTTAAAATAAGATTTCCATAATACTCTCAAACATCTCAATCATGTAAAATTCCTAAATTAGTCATCAAAACAAGGTATTACAAATCCTGCTGCAGAATTACACACAAATACACTCAAATTTCTGCTCTCTCGACTGCAATGTCCTACCTTAAGTTAAACAAATCCGTACATTTACTCTAAATGTGCTCTTTCTTCTATATTCCTTCTCTCTGTGTATAAAAGCCTTGTTAACCGTTCGCTATGACGCGCACTCACCACCAGGGGGCAGACGCTCAATGCAGGAGCTGCCCCCTGGTGGTCAGTGTGCTCCCACAGCGGGAGTGCCGCTCAGCTGGGCGAAGGTGCCAGATGCTGGGCTCACAGCTGGCAATGCTGCTTCAGTGGTGCAAGCCTCTCCCACAGCCACTCCCTCTGAGTGGCCCTCCCCTATCCAGACTGGGACTGGGATCAGGACTGACTGGGCATGAGCCTGCAGCCACTTCTTGGTCATGGGTGCGCTGGTACACCACTACTACAAGATTTTAGGATGGATTCCCTTTTTCTCTGTGTTACTTTTTTTAATGTTAATTTGAAACACTTACCCTTGATCATTTCTGATTGCTCCCATGACTCCAAGCACTAATGGCCATCCAGGTCCAAGACTATCTCCCTGACTCTGCAAAATTTGCAACACACATTCTAGTTGCTTGAGTCGGATATCTGGATGGTTAATACTGGACATCTCCTTTAATGGGTTCAGCAAAAGCAACTGCAGCCGCTGAAAAGAGGGCAAGAAAGTAATTAGGACAAGAAGCCCAAAAAGACAGGAAGGCTCTGCTGAGACTTTAAGTTCAAAATCACCTCCAGTCAGACTGCAATGGTAAACAGAAATTTTATAGTAAAATAAACATTGAATAGAACTGTCTAACAGTAATCACTAGGGGTTTTGTCATCTATATCATTTTTAACTTAAGAGAAAATAAAAATCAATCTTTAAGATGTTAGAATTCAGGATAAGTGGGGAGTGACCTTACGATAGTAATAGATACATATAGAAATAAATCTCACTAAAGGAAATAGATCTATATAATATCTAACTTATTCATAAATAGAAAAACAATTTCCAAATTCTAAAATTACCTTTCATTTACTCTATTAATGAATAGCACATATATTTAAATTTAAAATTCTCAATACTTCTAAAAAATGGATAAGTATAAGAAACAAAGATGACATGTAAGCACAAAATCTGCTGGAGAATTAAAAAACAAACAAACAAAAAAACTCCTTTCTATTACTTTCAGCAGCTGAAAATACTTGCTTCATTTTTAACTTTCTTCTCTCCAAAGATTCATTTATTTGGTTCACTGATTGAACACACATTTTTAAGGTCTCACTATGTGCAAGGTATTAAGCTGGACATTGAAGATATACATAAACAAGGGTTTTCTTTTAAAAAAAATAAATTGCAATTAGGAAAAGAATAAGAAATCACTAAAATAAAAGCTGTATAAAAATGTAGATCTTTTCTGTTTTGCCCATCATTTTACTCCAAAAGCTAAAACACTGCCTACTTTATGTACTTAATACGTATCCTATATAATAAAAGGCTAATATGCAAATTGACTGAACACTGGAACGACTGGTTGCTATAATGTATACTGACCACCAGGAGCAGAATCTCAATGCAGGAGTTGCCGCCTGGTGATCAGTGTACTCCCACAGGGTGAGCACCGCTCAGCCAGAAGCCCTGAGCCGGCTCACGGATGATGAGTGCAGTGGCAGTGGCAGGAGCCTCTCTTGCCTCTGCAGCAACTGGACATTCCCCCAGGGCTCCCGTACTGCGAGAGGGCACAGACTAGGCTGAGGGACACCCCCCACTCCAGTACTCAAATTTCATGCACCGGGCCTCTAGTTTGATGAATACAATTATAGTACAGTAAGACAATGAGAGCAATGAGAATAATTATTTCATGAAATGCTTTATTCCTACTCAATCTTCAAACAATGAACCTTCGGTGTACTTTTTAAAAACTGTATAAAATAGCCAAGGCTGGTTTGGCTGAGTGGATAGAGCGTCGGACTGCAAACTGAAGGGTCCCGGGTTTGATTCCAGCCAAGGGCATGTGCCTTGGCTGCGGGCACATCCCCAGTGGGGAGTGTGCAGGAGGCGACTGATCGATGCTCTCTCATTGATGTTTCTGGCTCTCTCTCTCTCTCTCTTCCTCTCTGTAAGAAATCAATAATATATATATTTTTTAAACTGTATAAAATATATATGAAGATTAAGTGAGTTAGGACAAAGGACTCAAAACTAATGTAAACTATGAAAACATAAAATAACTTTGTAAATTACTGAAAAATAAAAATGTATTTTACTGTGTTCATCCCCTCTGCCACTTGTTTTCTCCCTATGTAAGGGTAATGAGAATAAAAATGTCAAAGATATAGGTAAGGACCAAAGAAAGAAAAAGAGACTAATAAAATAGGGCTCCAAAATGAAGCCCCAACACTGAAAGTTCTGGACTGGGAGACAAATTCTAGGTAGTTTATTAACTTAGTTCAATGTCATGCACAATAAAGTTTCTACAACAACAGATAAAGATAATTCTAAATATCTAGGTATATCAACCTGGAGACCCATGGCCTATGTATCATAGATTAAGCAACAAAACCCACTTTAAAAAAATATCAGCCATTTGATAAGTTAAGAAAAAATTACATATGGAAGAAGATGATTTTACATTAAATTCTTTTTTTAATGATTTTTTTTCTACCTGGTTTTGTGAAAGTGGAGGATCATGGTTAAATGTTAACCCTGCTTTAATAAGTGAAGTTAAAGCTTCTGCTCCCCATTCTCTCATTCGAGAATTTGGATGCTGACAGACCTGAAGGTAAATAAATTGAACAAAAATTAAACATATAATTGTATACTTAAGCTTACATATCAATTTGAAAAACTAAAAATAAAAACATTACATTTTTATCCTTTCACATTTAAAAAACTACATAAAATATTCATCAATAAGAATTGAAGGAAATATTGTATCCAAAATATAAGTAAGCTTACCTTCTGAATAATGGGCAAGAGGAAGCAATAGAGAGACAGAAGATAAAAGATCAAATCAAACAAGTCACAGAAAAGAAAGAATTTCATAAAAGTAAATGATGTCATTTGAGTACACAAAAGCAGCAGATACTAACGTCCCTAATTAGTTCTACCCTCATAAATAATATGCTATAATTTTAAAATCCACATTTTTGCCATTTAAGGAGAATACCATAATAAAGAAATCTGTACATGTCCTTTAATAGCTCATAAAAGTAATCCAAATAAAATGGGAGTGGGGGGAAGCAATAGCACATTTGTTTTTATTAAAAATAATACCTTTGCCAGATTACTAAATTAATATCAAATTATCATGGCATCATAAACCAAAATGGCACATACACACGTATACTGATAGAAGCGGCTATTAAGCTAATGCTTAAGAATCACCCCAACTTGAATACCAGAGAACATAAATCCAGATAAAATTCCTTGGCACCATCTACAAGTAGTGATACCAAAGAGGTTTATCCCCTTGTAGGAGATCTATCTCATAATTATGGGAAAGGCTGTAAAGCAGCAGTGTTTACTACTTATCTGTCCCAATTGCCTTGAACTAGCTGAAAATAAGGTGATTAAAAAATTGTGTCATAAAAGAAAGCGAACCCAAACTAACAGCTGAAAGAGACTTCAGAGATTTTATTGATATAGCACATATTTTCACTCCTACAACAAAAGAATTCCTACAACAAGGCAATTAACTTTAGTCCCTGGTAAAAATATATAATTAATCCTGATTTTGTGTATGGTTATCCAGAGTCATTAATTTATTGTATTAAGTCTTTATTTTTAACAGAAATAAATAAATATAATAATTTTTAAAAAGAGGTTACCTCAAGTAGATGGCCAGTTAGAGGTCTCCATAGAATTTCTATTCGGTGCATGTTAACTAGACCGGTTTCTAACAATTTAGCAACAGCAAAAAGAGAGGGTTCCTAGAGAGAAAACATATTACATCTTGATATTTAAGAAAAATTTGAGTACTTCAACTATAAATGAAACTGAGAACACTCTGAAGAGCCTGACTATAATTAATATATGACAAGTTAGTACAAAGTTAGCAATAAAGATAATAAAACCCCAGCCCTCATAAGTCTTTCTGCCTACCCTCAAGTATCCAGAATAGCTCCTAATTGGAAAATTTGATTAGAAAGAAAATGGATTAGAGAATGGATTAGTGAAATTCAAAAATTTCAGACACACAGAATGATTAGTCTTCTGACCAGAAGAAAAGAATTCTATGGGCTGAACTGTGTCCCCTAAAACTCACATGTCGAAACCCTAACCCCTAATGTTACAGTACTTGGAGATAGAGCCGATGAGATAGATCACTGACATTAAAAGAGATTATAGGATTATACAATCCTGATACAATAGGATTAGTGTCCTTATGAAAAAGATACAAGAGAGCTTGCAAGCACATGCTCCCTCTCCTTTGATGTCATTTTTAAAAATGTATAGATATCAAGGCCTCATACTCAAAGATTTTCACTCAGGAAGCATAGAATGTGGCCCTGACATTTATATTTTCAAAAAAATCTCATAGCTGACTTTGATGTACACAAAAGTCACTAGTGAAGTGGTTTAAAATGGAACTCTGGAATGAGACATATATGGGTTAAAATCCAAACTTTACCAATTACAAAATAGTGATCAAAGGCAAATTACTCAAGCTATTTCATATTTTATCTATAAAATGGGGATAGTGCTACTGAACCTTACAGAGTTGTTTTCAATAATTAAATACCATACTGTTAGTGTCTGACATTCAGCAAACTATTACTTTGCTTTTCTTATTCCTTATTTTGCTTTATTCTGTTTTATTTTTGATATTGATATGAGCATGGTAAAATGCCTGCACAAGTATCATTAGCATCACCTCCTTCTAAAACAGAATTTCAGGCTTTACCATCAGCTACTTCCTTAACACATTAGCACAAATTCCTACAATGAGGACCAAATTGAGATGACTGGTCACTGTAAAGCCACAGCTAAAGAACACTGATATATACATCTTTAATATCTAGAATACTTCACTTACACTAATAACATCATAATAAACTTTAAAAATGTAGAAAATAGAGGTATCTACTAATTTTAGTATCTGCCTATTTAGAATTTTTATAGAAAGCATTAGTTTTTTTGCATGTGTGTTGTTGTCTTTTTTCTTTATTTATTAAGGTAGCACATATGTGTCCTTATTCCCCCATTGACGCCCAACACCGCCCCCCTCCCATGCCCTCATCTCCCTGGTGTCTGTGCCCATTGGTTAGGCTTACTGAAATACCGTGTTTCCCCGAAAATAAAATATCCTCCGAAAATAAGACCTACTTACAGGTTTCCTTCTGAGTGAAATATAAGGCATCCCCCCGAAAATAAGGCCCCCAGGCTTTGTCTCAGAATGAAAATTAATTTACCGTAAACTGGTCTCTAGGGCCGCCCCGACTGGCATCTAGCAACCAGTAACATTACGCGGAGTCCTGACATCACTGCTGTGTGGAAGTGGAGCGGAGGTCTGAGTGAGCAGTGAGCGCGGGGCAGGAGAGAGGAGGAGACTTTCGCAGATGAATGTAGAAGAATAGGAGGATTAGAGTGGACGGGATGCAGCGAAGGTAGTGAGTTCTGGTCTGTCTCTGGTGACACTACCTGATGCTCAAGGCCGCCTTCATGATGACTGAAGGTTCTCAGTCAGTGGCAGACCCTGCTCAGCCCAAATCCAGGCCCTAGCAAGCCCAGTGACAGTCCCCAGGCAGGCCCCAGGGGGCAAATGTCTGATAAAGGGGTAGGGAGGATGTCTGGTGAAGGTGTTCAGTGGCACAGGGGTGGGGGGATCACTTAAAATGACACAGGAGGATCAGAGGGGACAATCAAAATGACACAGGAGGATCAAAAGGGGTTACTAAAATGGTAATCCCCCTTCTGATTCTACTGTGCCATTTTGATTCCCCCCTCTGACCCCCCTTGTGTCATTTTAAGTGATCCCCCTCCCCCCACCTTGATACCCCAATTCCTTTTTATTACCCCTAGAAATGAGCGCAAAAAGAAAAAGCTACTCCGTGGATGGAATACAAGAAAGGAATCACGGAACTCTTGGGGCCAAAATCTTACTGCTTTCTGCAAAGAAAAGATGTTGAGTATCCAATTGGTCCAAAAATGGCGAGCAGAGTATGGTAACCTCATTGAACAAGTGAACAAGGGAAATGCTAAAAAGCGCAAGTGTGGATCAGGTCGGCAACCATTATTTTCCGAGCTGGAAGACCTGATCTGTGAATGGGTTGTTGACAGGAGAGCAAAGGCTTTGGTTGTGAATAGGGCTCAGATTCAAGAATTTTCCCTTGCAATGGCACCACAGTTTGACATAGCCCCCGAAGACTTCAAAGCATCACAACACTAGCTGGACAATTTCCTTCAGCGAAATGAACTGTCTTTAAGAAGATCTACAACACTGTTTAGGTTGGAAGATACTCAAGTTATTAAGTGAACGCTTGCATTCAAGTCCTTTATTGATGATGCTGACTTCTCTAAATACAATCTTTCCAACATGATTGCTATGGATGAAACTGCAGTATTTATGGGCCAATCATCTCAAACAACAATTGAACAGCGGGGTGCCTCCTTGTGTACATTCCCTCCACTGCTTACAAAAGTGCATGTGTTTCCTGTATTTTGGCAATTCGTCTGGGTGGCACTAAAATCCCACCTTTAATTATTTCTAAGGGCAAGAAGGAAAATATTGAACGTATTTTGGGAGTTTTTATTCTTGAAACTGAAAAGGGCTGGGCCACACAAGCAGTTATAAGAAAGTGGGTCGATTTAATGCTGCTGCTTGTTACGCGAGGGAGCCAAAGACTAGCCAGTCTGCTAGTCTGGGATGCAGCCAGCACTCACCGCACTAAAGACATGAAGACATTTCTTCACGAAAGAAAAATAGATCAGATAATGATTCCCGCAGGAATGACGGCCTATCTCCAGACTCTTGATATTGCAATAAAAAAGCCATTCAAAGACAATTTGCGCATGGAAATTAATGACTACACTGAAAATAGAATGGAGAGAAATCAGCGTGGAAACTTTCTGAAACCTAAACTGCAAGAAGTTGTGACTTGGGTGAAGAATTCATGGGAGAAAATCACTGACAGTCACATTGCATATGCACTGCGAGCAGGCTACCTTGACAAGAAGGACTCATTTAAAGACAGTGCTATTGCTAAACATGAGAGATTTGGTCCACTGATTCTGAAAGAAATGGAGTCACAAGAAATTCACCAGGAAATTCAGGAATTGGATTGTTATGATGATGTTCCAGAAGATGATGACATGATTGTCATTGAATAAATGAGTAAATTCTTTTTAAATATATATATAATTGATATTTTACAGAGAGGAAGGGAAAGGGATAGTTAGAAACGTCGATGAGAGAGAAACATCGACCAGCTGCCTCTTGCACACCCCCTACTGAGGATGTGCCCGAAACCAATGTACATGCCCTTGACCGGAATCGAACCCGGGACCTTTCAGTCCGCAGACTGACGCTCTACCACTGAGCCAAACCGGTTTCAGCGAGTAAATTCTTGATACTGTAGGATTCAGTTTGTCTGATTTGTGTTGACAACTACCGTACTACCGTACCATATACAAGTAATAAATTTCCTTTATTTTCATTTAACAATAAATGTGTACCATATTCTTCTTCATGGAAAAATAAGACATCCCCTGAAAATAAGACCTAGTACATCTTTGGGAGCAAAAATTAATATAAGACACTGTCTTATTTTCGGGGAAACGGTATATCTATGCATACAAGTCCCTTGGTTGATCTCTCAGAAAGCACAGTTTAATAATAGACTCTCTTATGCCTACATCAGAAAACATTTTTGGCACTAGCCAGTTTAACTCAGTGGACTAAAGGGTCCCAGGTTCAATTCCAGTCAGGGGCATGTACCTCAGTTTCAGGCTTGATCCTCAGCCCTGGTCAGGGTGGGAAGCAACCAATCAATGTGTCTTTCTCACATCAATGTTTCTCTCTTTCTGTCTCTTCCCTCTCTTCTACTCTCTATAAAAATCAATGGAAAAATACCCTTGAGTGAGAATTAACAACAACAACAAAAATCATTTTTGCCCGGCCAGTGTGGGTCAGTTGTTAAGCATCAATCCATGAACCAGGAGGTCAAGGCAAATGCATGGGTTGCGGGCTCAATCTCCAGAGGAGGATGTGCAGGAGGCAGCTGATACATGATTCTCTCTCATCGTTGATGCTTCTATTTCTCTTTCCCTCTATCTGATATCATTAAAAAACATTTAAATCAATCAAAAAAACATTTTTTATAAAACTTATACTTGAATATTTTTAAAATCTTGTTGTTGAAAGTATTATGTTATCTTTTTTGAATATTTTTACAAACTTTTTATTTCCCTTCCATTAATCAGCACTTCACTTTACAAAATTAAATCCTAAAATGGAGATGTGAACCCATTCTTAGGGAAATCATTTCTAATCCAGTGTTCAATTTCTCAACATTTGTTCCCTCCAAGCACCTCTGAAATAATGAATCTACTTCTACCACTCTAGGTTAGCAATAAACTAATAATAAAGTATTTTATCCTTTTCAATCCTCATTGATCTTGACTTCTTGTAACATTTTTCCCTTTTGATTTCCATGAAACTGCCCTTTCATACCTTTCTAAATCCTACCATTCCTTCAATTTCCAGCTCCAATCATACTAATTCATCTTAACTTTAATTCATTTCAGTAGAAATACATACCAAAAATATCTTATGTAACAAGGTACTAAGGATTCAGAGAATCAGTGTTACATCACTCAATACTACCCTATTTATTTAGACTTTCATACTACCTTAACTACCACTGAACTATGAGCCAGATAGTTTATATACTCTTTGAAAGTAAAAATCTTATATTTTCTAACAGTAACAAGTAAGCACTGTACTTGTTGAGTGAATGCATAAATTCTCAAGACATCACCATTTAAACTTGTTAAAGTGTCATTAAAAATAATTTTAAATATTAAAAATATTTAATTTTTGGGAGGGACAACAAGATGGCGGCAGAGGTAAAAGACTAACTGCAGCCGCACTCAAGGATTTCAAAAAATACAAAATATAGAGTGGACACTATCCAGAACTACAGGAAAGTTTACTGACTGGGAATTCTACAACTAGAAGGAAAGAGAAAACCAGAAGGAAAACCAGAGGAGCTGTAAAAGCCTAAGGTACGGAAACACGGTGCACGCTCGGGGAGAGGACAGAGCCGGAGAGGAGGGGCAGCTGAGTGCTTGGCTGGCATTCCCTAGTGGGAAGGAGATAAAAGCTCCAGACTGTGCTGAACCCCAACTCCAACTGCACTGAACCCCAGTTCTGGACGAGACCCTGGGGTCCAGGCTCACACAGAGGGAATCTGGGCTGTAAGGCGGAAGCTCAGCGGAGGGGCTGCGAAAGGCAGAGCCCCAGAGTCGCGCACATTGCGCGCAGAGGAGGGACTGTTCACTGAGCTGCTGAATTGCCCCAGCAGGAAGGACTCAAAAGCTCAGGACTGTGCTGAGCCCCAGTTCTGACTGCACTGAACCCCAGTCCTGGGCAAGACCCTCGGGCCCCAGCCTCATACAGAGGGAATCTGGGCTGTAAGACAGAAGCTCAGGGGAGCGGCGAAAAGCAGATCCCCTGAGTCGCGCACATTGAGCGCACAGAGGACAGACTGTTGTTTGGGCCATGAGATCGCCCTAGAGGGAAGGAGACATAAGCTCCGGACTGTTCTTAACCCCACTTCCAACTGCTCTGAACCCCAGTTGTGGGCTTGTTGGGGGAATAACTACACTGTCTGGTAGCGGGCGAAACTCTAGAGTGCCTTTCTCTCAGAGGTGCTTGCAGCGAGTACCAAAGGACACAGGAACTCTGAGACTCAGGAACCTCAGAGGGCGGGGCTAACGGGAAGCCAAGGCTGTAGGCTCCACCCTGAAACTCTGCCCCATCCAAGCTGAACTCAGAGAGGCTTTTGCAGGTTTCCAAGTCTAGTGGAATAAGGTTGTCTCCTGGCATAGACACAGCTGATCCTCCCAACCTACCAACTCAGGGAAGCAGTGAAAATGCCGAAACGAGGAAACAGATCACAAACGAAAGAAATGGAGGACAAAAAGCGACTAGATATAGAGTTCAAAGCCACGCTTATAAGGTTGTTCAAGAATCTCCTAGAAAAGACTGATAAAATAAATGAGACCTATGAAGATATGAAAAGGGATCAACTAGAAATAATAAAGGATCAACAAGAAATGATAAAGGATCAACAAGAAATGATAAAGGACCAACTAGAAATAAAGAATACATTCTCTGAAATAAAAAATATTATACAGAGTCCTAAAAACAGATTGGAAGATTGCAAGAATCAAGTCCAATATTTGGAACACAAAGAGCCAGAGGACACTCCTCCACAGAAGCAAGAAGACAAGAGAATCCAGAAAGTTGAAGATGGTGTGAGAAACCTCTGGGACAACTTCAAGCGAACCAACATCAGAATTATGGGCATCCCAGAAGATGACAGAGAGCAAGATACCGAAAACCTATTGAAAGAAATAGTGACAGAAAACTTCCCCCACCTGGGGAAAGAAATAGACTTACATGTACAGGAAGCACACAGAACCCCAAACAAAAGGAATCCAAAGCGGACCACACCAAGACACATCATAATTAAAATTCCAAGAGCTAAAGACAAAGAGAGAATATTAAAAGCAGCAAGACAAAAGCAGGTAATTACCTATAAAGGTACACCCATACGACTGTCAGCTGATTTCTCAACAGAAACCATGCAGGCCAGACGGGAATGGCAAGAAATATTCAAGGTGATGAATAACAAGAACCTACAGCCAAAAATACTCTACCCAGCAAAGCTATCATTCAGAATCGAAGGCCAGATAAAGAGCTTCACAAATAAATTTAAGCTAAAGGAGTTCATCACTGCCAAGCCAGAATTATATGAATTGCTAAAAGGGGTTCTTTAAGAAGAGGAAGAAAATAAAGATAAAAATTATAAACAAACACGTAACTATCAACAAGAGAGTCTAAAAACCAAGGGAAGTAAAAATCATGATGAACAATATTAACTGGTGAATATAATAGAATCAGAGGTATGGAAGGGGAGTGGACTGATGATTTTTGGGGAAATGGGGAGTGGAGCGGGGCGGGAAGAGACTGAACATAAACTGCACCTATGGATGAGGACAATGGGGGATGGGGAAAGGGCAGAGAATTGAATGGAAACTTGGTGGAGGGGAGCAATGGGGGGGGGATGAGGAACATTTGTAATAATATGAACAATAAAGATTTAGTTAAAAAAATTAATTTTTGTATTAAGAATCTTAAAAATGTAGAATTACTGAAGAAAGTTATTACTTCACTATATTTTATATTATCCTTGCCTAGTTTGGGAGTAAACAATAACACTACATATTTTCTAACACCTGAATGAATGTCTATGTAATTCTCTAGCTATGTCAGGGGTGGGCAAACTTTTTGACTTGAGGGCCACAATGGGTTCTTAAACTGGACCGGAGAGCCGGAACAAAAGCAACTTGACAATGCTGGCACTCTCATCTTGGGCTGCTGGTGAAGGAGCGGAGGGAAGAGCAAGAGAACCCTCCGCTCTTTCGGCTCCACAGGCCAGATAAAATATTTGAACGGGCCGTAGTTTGCCCACGGCTGAGCTATGTGCTATAATATACAAAATACTGCTCTAATAAGACCTTACTAGCTAATCTTTAAATGAGTCACATGAACAATATAAGCCTCAGTATACAGAATTATAATTAAGGACTAGGTAGAGAACATAATTTTGGATCCTATATTTAGATTTATACAAATTTGCATCCTCTGTTTTCTAATCATTTTTTGTGAGTCTTCACTTATGTATAAATCGCCCAACTATATTTATTCATTGTAAAATGTAGAAAGCATTTTACTTTAAATAATTTATAAGATATAAATAAATAAAAATATTCCTGTGCTTCCTAGTTATAACAGGAGTGATATTTTGAGTATAGAAAGACATTGTCTCAAAAATATTTTCTATTCATGTAGTCAATGAACAAAGCAAAAAATTAATTTTCAAGGTAGGGAGAGTCATTTATTACCTTCAGAAAGAAATGATAAGCTCCTTATTTTCTATCTTAACAAAGACAAGAGAAATTGAGACATATATTTCTTGATTTAAATCTTGTATTGTCCCAATCATAAATTATAATTGTAAGTATTATTGTGACATTTTATAGAATTTATTTATAAATGTGGTGCTGTTTTGTTCTTTTTTTTTTTTTTTTACAGAGAGGAAGGGAGAGGGATAGAGAGCTAGAAACATCGATGAGAGAGAAACATCGACCAGCTGCCTCCTGCACAGCCCCCACTGGGTTTGTGCCCACAACCAAGGTACATGCCCTTGACCGGAATCGAACCTGGGACCTTTCAGTCCACAGGCTGATGCTCTATCCACTGAGCCAAACCGGTTCTGGCTGTTTTGTTCTTTATAAAAAATTTTTGAAAAATATTCAGTACACAAGAAAAATGTACTTATAGAGAAATTATTATTATTTGTTCATCTAAAATAATAATACAGGGTAGGGCAAAAGTAGGTTTGTGGTAGTGAGTATGTAAAACAGTTTATTCTTGGATTATTATTTATTAACTAGAGGCCTGATGCACAAAATTTGTGCATGGAGGGGGGGGGGGTGTCCCTCAAACCAGCCTGCACCCTTTCCAATCTGAAACTCCTTGAGGGATGTTCGACTGCCAGCCTGATCACCCCCTAACCACTCCCCTGCCAGGTTGATTGATGCCTAACTGTTCCCCTGCCAGCCTGATTGCCCCTAACTGCTCTCCCCTGCAAACATGATAACCCCTAACTGGCCTCCCCTGCAGGCCTGGCAACCCCTAACTGCCCTCCCCTTTTGGCCATCCTGTGGTGGCCATCTTGTGTCCACATGGGGTCAGTCATCTTTGACCACATGGGGACAGCCATCTTGGGTGTTGAAGTGACAGTTAATTTGCATATTATTCTTTTATTAGATAGGAGGATGAGATAGGATAGAGGCCTGGTGCTAGGGGTGGTGGCCAGCTGGTTTGCCCTGAAGGGTATCCCAGATCAGGATGGTGGTTCCCTTGGGGCGTGAGGCAGCCTGGGCGAGGGATTTGTGGTTGTTTGTAGGCCGACCACATCCCCTCTGGCATCCAAAGTGGAGACCCTGTTATCTGGGATTTATTTATCTTCTATAATTGAAACTTTGTAGACTTGAGCGGACACCAGGGCTGCAGAATGCTTGGCTTCCTCCATTGCCTGGGAAACCAAGCCGCCTGCTCGCTCCATAGCTACAGCCATTTTTCTTGGGATTTACCTTCTATAATTGAAACTTTGTAGCCTTAAGTGAAGGCCAAGGCAGGCCAAGGCTGCTGAAACTTGGCTTCCTCCATCACCAGGGGCAACTCAAGCCTCCTGCTCTCTCCAGCTCCGTGGCTGCTGACATTTTTGTTGAGATTTATTTATCTTCTATAATTGAAACTTTGTAGCCTTAAGCAGAGGCCAAGGCAGGCCAGAGCAGGAAAAGTTTGGCTTCTTCAATTGCTGGGGAAACCCAAGCCTCCTGCTCTCTCTGTGGCTGTAGCCATCTTGGTTGGATTAAGTTGCATACTTGCTCCTAATTGGTTGGTGGGTTTGGCTTGAGGGTGTAGTGGAATTATGGTAAATTTGCATATTATTCTTTTATTAGATAGAATTATTGTATTTCCATACAAACAATGTAAACATACTTTTGCCTCACCCTGGATATATCACAAGCTAAATCTATTTTATCAACAAATAAACAACATAAATGGTAAAAACTCAACAGAGTAGGGTTAGCCTACAAGATTTTGGTCCCATTAGTGAGATAGTAATATCCTAATGAGTACACACACACCTTATTTAATTAAATAATGTGCTATATTTAAAACAAAGAGGTAGAATACCACACCTTATTATTTCCATAGGCCATATCCATTGCTTCTAGGGATAAGGAGCAAAGCGCATTTATTAAATGATGCAATGATACGTCATCAAGGTACCTAAAATAAAAAAATGAGTAAGACATTGTGATCTAAAATAAATGGCTAATAATAATGTTGCCACCAATTTAAAAACCTGATCTTACTGTGAGCTTTCAAACAATCTTGAAAGTATATTGGAAATCACTGGTAAATCTGTCATCACTGCTGTTGTTAGAACCTAAGAGAAGAATAAAATTAATGTAACATATGAACATTGTGGGAAGCACTAATTAAATAAAAATGGCTACAACTTACTGTACTGGGTCCTTCTACAGCTCTCCCAGGTTTCAAGGCACCACCACTACTAGGCTTTAATCCCAGGATCCATACAAGATGCTGAAAATGTTTTTAAAAATCAAAACAAAGAAATTTATAAGCATAAAAATTCTAATAATGAAAATTAAAACTCAGTAGTAACTTTTACTAACTAAAACTAAAATCAGTAGTAGGCTTCTAACAACCAAATTTAAATCAGCAATTAATAGTCATATAAAATACTTATTACACCAAACACAGAACTTAGTCTAGAGCAGTGTTTCCCAAACTTTTGACATATGTGTACCCCTTCTATAATTTTAGTTAACTCTGAGTACCCCTCATCAAAAAAAAAAAAAAAAAAAGTATGTATTTTAATAATAATCAAAATATTTTATTTTTTTATTTTTTTGGTACATACACAAAATAATAATAAACAAAAAATAAAATTATTCATAATAAAATATAAAAGTTATATTATAAATAAACTTATTTGCATACCAGACCATCTCACGCCTCACAAGACTGTCTTGACTTGACTCATGAGAACATAGAATTAGGTGCAGCTAAGCACGGTGCAGTGCATATCCCCACCAAACTCCGGTGCAATGTGTACCCTCACCAACTATTCCCGTACCCCTGGAGGTACGCATACCACACTTTGGGAAACACTGGTCTAGAGCATAGGCCATTATGAGAAGTATTCCATTATGAGAAGTATTCCATTATTTCATACAACATAAGCCATGTCTTCTTTCCCTTCCAACTTCTCCCTTTTCATATTTACTGCTGATTCCTTTAGCCTGTTCAAAGTACCAATGGACATTGCTTAGTTTAATTGTTAGCATTTAGATATAAAACAATACTGACCTCTGATCCAGAGACTACAACATACCTGTAGAGTTGCCAAGACAAGTTGCCATGATGTTCCAAGAACAGCCCCATGACAGTGTGCCAAGTTAAGTAAAGTCCTCATACACTGGATATTTTTGGATGTTAACTATATTAAAAAAGGATATATTTGCAGACCTGTTAGGCATTCTTGAAAATTAAAAGCCTATATAGCAGCATTATCATATTCAAGTAAAAAGAAACCAAAAATACTAAGAAAATAGGTTTGGGTGTTTTACACAGAATACATTCATTTCCTTAAAAGTTGTGTTATCACAGACTGTCAAATCTTAGTGGGAAGGTAGGGGAGGGAGGGGATAAGGGAAAGAGATCAACCAAAGTACTTGTATGCATGCATATAAGCCTAGCCAATGGACACAGACAACTGGGGGGTGTAGGCATGGGTGGGGTAATGGGGGGTACTGGGTGGGGTAAGGACACATATAGAAATTTTTTTTAAAGGTATTAACATAGTTGATTATGATAATGTCAACTGCATATTTATCTAATTTCTTCTAAAGATAACAACCAGGTAAAAAAAAAAAAAGTAAATAAGATACATTTTGGCAAACACACAAAAAAGATACAAAAGTTTCCTTGAAAGTTAATTGGCAAACAAGAAAAGAACAAGTACTCTACCATTACTGTTCCTTGAGGCTGGACAGCTAGGGGCTGACCCACTGCCACTACTTGCTGATGAGATTCACTTGATGGACTTATCATCATAACACTTTGGCCCTGAATGGAATATGCTACAATAGAAACGAATACCTAAGTAATTCAAATATAATTTTTATGTTGCATTCAAAGTAATGTTACATTTTAAGACATTAATTTGACAAAGCTAAATTCAATGATGACCGATATGCAAACATTTTTAAAATTCGGTAAGGGCTAAAACAAATTAATCAAATATTAAGTAAATTAATTTTCTATGTAACTTTAACAAATTATACAACTTTGGTAGATTTCTTTGTAAGAATTTAAAATAGAATTAGAACTCTGTTTTAAACATGTATTCCCAGTAAACTTTTCAATTAAAATTCGCATCAAAATTTACATTTGCAGTTTAAAAACTGAATATCTTACTGAAATATATTTGCATTGTATAGAGGAAACTTGAATGTAGAAAGTATACAATTTAATATAAGTAGTTGCAAACATTGTTGTTCTACTATAGTTCCATTGGAAAAAAACATATAAAAAACCACCATTTTGACCATATATTATGGTTTACAAAGGATTTCCAGATTTATCTTCACCATTATTGCTTAAAATTAATACTATTTTCCCCTACCCTCATTTCCACTATTTTAAAAAGATGAAAGTAACTAAAGTTAACTTAGGGACATTAACATCTCACAGAGGTCACAGAGTCAGTGAATAGAAGAGAAGCAGCTTGAACTAAGAAGTTCTATAATCTTTTCTCTATGCCATATCAGCCCACTAGATGAAGAGAACTTTGAGTAAACTGAAATCTTACATTTATTGGAAAGGGTGGCTGCAGTGGTGGTATTCAATACAGTAAGAGCATAATGGGGAGGCAGGGAACCTTTGCATATTGCAGTTATAAAGGCATCTCTTGAAGTTACTAGGCCCAGTCTTCCACAAAGGGCAGCCATAGTAAGTTCAGCTTTTAAAATATTCTCAGTGGCAGCTTCATCTGTGCTGAAAAAATAAAGTATTTCATTAATGTGATTAATATGATTAATTTATTTTTAATTACAGTGAAAACTATGTGGAATTAGGTATTCAAGGAAGTTTTAAGGAAATTTATTGAAGAAACCAAGATGGTGGCATAGGTAAACACCTATCTGCAGCCTCACACAACAATTTCAAAAAAAATACAACTAAAATACAAAATGGACATTATCCAGAACTACAGAAAAGTTGACTGACTGGAAATTCTACAACTAGAAGGAAAGAGAAAACCAAAAAGAAAATCAGAGGAGCTGTAAAAGCCTAAGATACGGAGACACGGTGCGAGCATGGGGAGAGGACGGAGTTGGAGAGAAGGGGCAGCTGAGTGCCTGGCTGGCATTCCCTAGCGGGAAGGAGATAAAGGCTCCGGACTGTGTTGAACCCCGTTCCTACTGCACTGAACCCCAGTTCTGGGAGAGACCCTGGGGACCCAGGCTCATACAGAGGGATTCTAGGCTGTAAGGCGGAAACTCAGGTGAGCAGTGAAAGGCAGAGCCCCGGAGTCACGCACATTGCACGCAGAGGACAGACTGTTGTTGATTGAGCAGCTGGATAACAAGAACCTACAGCCAAAAATACTCTACCCAGCAAAGCTATCACTCAGAATTGAAGGCCTGATAAAGAGCTTCACAAATAAAACCAGAATTTATCACCACCAAACCAGAATTATATGAATTGTTGAAGGGGGTTCTTTAGGAAGAGGAAGAAAATAAAGATAAAAATTATGAACAACAAATACGTAACTATCAACAAGTGAATCTAAAAACCAAGGGAATTAAAAAATCTGATGAACAATATTAATTGGTGAATATAATAGAATCCGAGGCATGGAAGGGGAGTGAACTGATGATTCTCAGGGGAAAGGGGAGTAGGGGGCATGGGAAGAGACTGAACATAAACTGTGCACCTATGGATGAGGACAATGGTGGGTGGGGAAAGGGCAGAGGGTGGGGTGGGAACCTGGTGGAGGGGAGCAATAGAGGGGAAAAAAATGAGGAACATTTGTAATAATCTGAACAATAAAGATTTAATAAAAAATTATTAAAAATTGTCAAAATCAATATACTTAGAAAATGTTAACATACCTAAAAATTAAAAATATCAAGAATTTTAAAATCAATAAATTCTGCGATTCTGAAGAAAAACAGCAAAGATATTGAATACTATAATTATAATAATTGTAATAGTAAGGTTTGAAATGAAAAAGTCATTCTGTAATTTTAGGATTGTTTTTTCCTAAAATATTAACAATTCTGGTGGGGAGCAAGGCAAGGATAGGGGAGGAGAATCAAAACAAAGAATAATGCCCTGGCAGGTATGGCTCAGTTGGTTGGGCATCAGCCCCTGCATTAGGAGGTTGCCAGTTCAATTCCCGATCATGCCTGGTTGTGAGCTCGATTCCTGGTAGGGGATATGCAGGAAGCAGCTGATCAATGTTGTTCTCTCACATCAATGTCTATCAATGTCTCTCTCTCTCTCTCTTCTTCTCTTTTTAGGAATCAGTAAACCATTCTAAAAAAAATAAAAATAAAACAAAGAATAGTATATACATATATAAAAACTAAATTTGGAAAATAATTCTTAGGACAAATTTAAGTAAACTATTTTAGTGTTTTTTTTAAAATTGTCAAATGCAATATAAAACTTACAAAGACTTAATACCTGGCATCAAGAAGGAGTGAGAGAGCAGCAAGTAGACCACACCAGCAGGCATTCACCATTTCTTCCCAAACAGCTTTATTAACTTAAAACAAAACAAATAAAAAATGAACTACTTGATGATAATTATAGATGTCATAGTACTTGACGATATATCAAATGCTAAAATCTCCCTGGTCATTTTTACACCAACAATTCAATTATTCATTATTAAAGCTATTATATTTAAAATATATCTGAATAAATAAAAACTTAAAAACCACATTATAGTTTCAGAATTTAGCAAGCCCTAAAATGAAGTTATTTTAAAATGTCAATGGTAAGATATTTCTATATACAAGTTTACAAGTATACATATCAGATAAATTCCTATTCCTTTCCCCTTCATTGGACAAACTTTCACCCTATGTGAACAGCTGGCAATGAGTCAATGTAATTAGATTGATTTTATACATTGGGGATCAAGCAAAAAAAGTAAACATGTTGAGTAAAATGGGATCAGTTTCTCTCTATGGAATAAGGGAATTACAAATATGGAAGTCTAAAAATAGATCTTGCCATATTCAACTGGAACTGAAAAAATTGGTGTGATCTCTTGATATTTCACAGAGAAATATTTTTTTTAATATAGAGAAATGTGTGCTTGTGTGTATTTCCTATTCGAGTACCAAGAAGTATACCTAGTGCCCATGTGTTAGTTTCTAAACACTATTCTCCACTAAAAGAACTAGAACTCCTTGGAAAAATAACTGATTGCTGAACTGGGCAAGAAAAAAAACAAGATAAGCTTGGAAGATTTTGTTGTATTAGATAGTAAGAGTGCTCAGAAAATGACAAAAGGACACGAGGCACATGTGCTATCTTCAAAGGGGGTCCTCCAGTGGCCCTGCTGAGGATATCTGAGAGTCAAACCAAATAATGATAATCATAGATTATAATCCTTTGAATAAAATAGGAATTTAAGAATTTATATTAATATAAATAAATGAATGAAAAAAAATAGGGAGAAGGGAGATATCTTTTAAAGTAAAGGTCTCACCCTAACCGGTTTGGCTCAGTGGCTAGAGCATTGGCCTGCAGACTGAAAAGTCCCAGGTTCAATTCCAGTCAAGGGCATGTATTCTAGTTGCGGGCACATCCCCAGGAGAAGGTGTGCAGGAGGCAGCTGATCCATGTTTCTAACTCTCTATCCCTCTCCCTTCCTCTCTGTAAAAAAATCAATAAAATATATATATATTTTTTAAAGTAAAGGTCTCAAAGTATTTTTTCCACAAAAAAGTTAATAATTAACTTTACACACAAAAAACATGGTAGACATATTAACCAAATGATAAAAGTTAATGTCACCAATTATGAAACATATTGACATTTGTTGAACACAGTAAGTATAGCATAGCAACATTTCTGCCAAAAATGATTAAATTGAGTCTAATTATGAGGAACCAAAAGACAAACCAAAATTGACTAGTCTGTATTCTTTAAAAATGTCAAGGTCATATAAAACATGAAAAGATTTAAGAAAATTTCCCAGATTAAAGGACAGTACAGCCGAAACCGGTTTGGCTCATTGGATAGAGCATCGGCCTGCGGACTGAAGGGTCCCGGGTTCGATTCCGGTCAAGGGCATGTACCTTGGTTGCGGGCACATCCCCAGTGGGGAGTGTGCAAGAGGCAGCTGGTCAATGTTTTTCTCTCATCGACGTTTCTAACTATCTATCCCTCTCAATTCCTCTCTGTAATATCAATAAAATATATTTAAAAAAAAAAAAAAAAGGACAGTACAGAGTCACAGAACTAAACTTAATATGTGACCCAGGAAAATAAAGGGACAACTGGCAAAATTTAAATGGGGTCTGAAATTTGATGGTAATATTGGATTGATGCTAAATTTCTGATGGGAACTGTATAGTAATTATGTAGGAAACTGTTCTTAATTCTAGAAAATACATATTAAAATATTAAGGGAAAATGGGACCTCATGTCTGCAACTTACTCAAATGGTCCAGAAAAAAGTATAGTGACATGTATATAAATAGAGAATAGCACAAATAGGGTGGTGTTAACAATTGGGAAATCAGGGTGAAGAATATATGAGAACTCTTATTTTTGCAACTTCTCTATAAATTTCAAATTATTTCCAAATAAAATTAAAAATACAGAATCACAATAATATACCTATTTCCTTATCCATTCCATCTGCTGTTGACTGTAATTCCTGCTGTTCTGATGACTGTGTTGTTGAAGAAGCAGCTTCACTGCTAGGCTGACATTCCGTTTCAGTCTCTCCCAGCTCTCCTTCAATCATACTAGTGATGCCACGAACAAGATCCAGCAAACAATGGAATGCCACAGACATGGCATAACCTTCTGGTATAGTTGGGGGCTCAACTTTGTCCAACATCTCTAGGCTGAAATTATGAAAAAACCAGAGCATTAATGAGAAACTACAATGATGAAAATACATAAAATAGTTCTATAATATATAGATTCTAAAAATTAAATTTAATAGTAAAAGTAAGTGCACATTACTGTTTGTTTTCTCTTCCTACATCTAAGAAACTGATTAGAAAAATTACAGCCTGACCACTGCCATACTAATTATTTGAATAATTTAGTTTTTGCCTCTCCTCCCAATTGTGCCAATATTTTCATGAATTGTTGATATTAAAAAAAAAAATAAAAACTGGGGTGGAATTAAGAAATCAACCAAAGGACTCGTATGCATGCATATAAGCATAACCAATGGACACAGACACTAGGGGGGTGAGGGCATGGGCTGGGGGTTGGGGGTGGCCAGGGAGAGGTCAATGGGGAGGAGACATATGTAATATTTTAAACAATAAAGGATTTAAAAATAAATATATAAATAAATAAAGACTAACATACAAAATAGAATAAGACTTAAACTGACTATAAAACATCTCAAACTCTGACTTGGCGCTTTAAAAATAAGGTGTTAACAAACCACATCAAAATTACAACTAAAATACAGAACAACCATCATTCAGAACTGCCTGAAAGCAGGCTGAATGAAAGTTTTACAACTAGAGAAGTAAAGAAGAAAGCACGCAACGTGCTGGTAAGAGGACTGGAGCCAGGGAACGGGCTAGTCCAACACCTATGTGTGCTTAATCTGGTGGAAGATTGTCTCTGCAGAGGCCACCTGTGAGGAGCCCAGGATCCCAGTCCCACACCAGACCCCCGTCCAGGCTCCCAGAGCTGGGAAAAGGAGTCCCCATAACTTCAGGCTGTAAAAACCAGCAGGGATTGTGGCTGAGTGACAAGAGAGGCTGCTCTGGCAGCATACACACAAACTTACAAGGTCCATCTTCCTCTGAGCTCCAGCACTGGGCAAATGGCTCTGGGGGACTCAAAACACATACAGGAGGAACTGGATTATCTGGCATCAGGGCAGGAACTTGGGGGTAGCTTCTCCCAGATGGGGGTGCTCGCAGAGGTCACTGTTCCTGTGCTGGGACCTCTCCAGTGATAGGGCTGACTGGCAGCCATATCTGAATGTCCATCAGCATGGCCCACACTGTTTGCTCCATCCTGGAGATTCCCTGAGACCTCACCCCATTCAGTTTCAGTCCCACCCAACCTGTTTGCAGCAGCTTTTCTGTATGAATGGCCTGTCCTTACTCATGCTTCAGACTTTGCTAAAATCTTCCAAACAAGCTGCAGCTGGTGTCAGCATGCCCCAAATGATTTATAAAAGGCCCAAGACCCTGCAAGAGCAACAGCCTGCCTTGCTTCACAGCTGGGTCTCACCTGGGCATCTCCAAGCACCATACAAATAGCTCCTGCAGGGTGGCCCCATGCAATGGCTAACTTTGTACCTCTCTGGAGGCCCTAGAGCCAGTTCACCCAGTGGACAGCTTTAGATCATGTAAGATTACAAACCGCAGAAACCAAGATGATGGCATAAAGTAAACACCTAAATGTAGCCTACCACAACAATTTTAAAATTACAACTGGAAAACAGAGCAGACATCGTCCAGAACCTACAGAAAGCTGGCTAAGTGGAAGCTCTACCAACTAGAAAAAAAAGAGAAAAGGACGCTGAGCTTCAGGAGTTGTGGAGGTGTGGAGATCCGTGAGCGCAAAAGGGCGGGTGGCTGAATACACTGCTGGCTTACTCGTGGATGAGAGCGGGCAGCTAACGCGCGGCTAGCTTTCTCATTCGGGATGAAAAAAAACCCTCATAATCGCACTGATAGCCAGCTCCGGCCGGGGATAAATTGGGCTGTCAGGCAGCGGGCAAAACTTGAGAGCAGCCTTCGCTCAGAGGTGCGCGGAGCCAGCAGCCATTGCTGCGGGACTCTGAGAACAGGACCCTCATTCAGGAGAAAAACAAAACCTCCCAACTGCACCGACAGCCAGCTCTGGTCAGGGAGAAACTAACTGTCAGGCCACGGGCAAAACTCGAGAGCAGCCTTCTCTCAAGAGGTGCACGTGGCCAGTACCATTGCCGCGGGACTCGAACAGGACCCTCATAGGGTGGGGCTGACAGGAAACCAAAGCTTGTCTGCACCACCCTGAGACTCTGCCCCATCCAAGCTGAGCACAGAAGCCCTCCTGGCTGAGACATTGTTGATCTTCACAGCCAATTGGCTTGGAGATTAATTTTCCTCAGTGATACCAACAACAAGCAAGGCTTAACCACAACAAGACTGCACACACAGCCCACAAAGGGCTGCACCAAGAATGTCCACCTCAGGTAACTGGGGAAGCTGAGCTACTGGGCCCTGCTAGGACACCTAGCTCGCAAAGCCACTCCATCAACTCAGGGAAGCAGCTAAAACGCAGAGTCAAAGAGGCAGGCCACAAATGAAGGAAATGGAGGAAAGCAAAAGAATAGCTATAGAGTTCAAAACCACAGTTATAATGTTTTTCAAGAATTTCCTAGAAAAGGCCAATAAATTAAATGAGACCTTTGAGGATATGAAAAGAGATCAACTAGAAATTAAGCATACATTGACTGAAATAAAAACATATTATATAGAGACCATAAAGCAGACTAGAGGATTGCAAGAATCAAGTCAAAGATTTGGAATACCAAGAAGCAAAAAAAAAACAAACAAACAAACAAAAAAAACCCTCCACCAGAAAAGCAAAAAGCAAATAGAATACAAAAAGTTGAAGATAGTGTAAGAAGCCTCTGGGACAACTTCAAGTGTACCAACCTAAGAATTAAGGGGGTCCCAGAAGAAGAGAGAGAGCAAGATACTGAAAACCTTTTGAAAAAAATAGTGACAGAAAACTTCCACCACCTCATGAAAGAGACTTACAAGTCCAGGAAGTACACAGAACCCAAACAAGAGGAATCCAAAGAGGACCACACCAAGACACATCATAATTAAAATGCCAAGAGCAGAAGACAAAGAGAGAATATTAAAAGTAGCAAGAGCAAAGCAGGTAGTTACCTATAAAGGAGCACCTATACGATTTCAGCTGATTTCTCAACAGAAACTATGCAGGCCAGACAGGAATGGCAAGAAATATTCAAGGTGATGAATAGCAAGAACCTATAACCAAGATTACTCTACCCAGAAAAGCTATCATTCAGAATTGAAGGCCAGATAAAGAGCTTCACAAATAAATAAAAAAAGTTAAACGAATTCATCACCGCCAAACCAAAATTATATGAAATGCTGAAAGGTATTCTTTAAGAAGAGGAAGAAGAAGATAAAGATAAAAATTATGAACAACAATACGTAACTATCAACAAGTGAATCTAAAAACCAAGGGAATAAAAAATCTGATGGACAGTATTAACTGGTGAATATAATAGAATCGGGTATAGAAAGGGAGTGGACTGATGATTCTCGGGGAAAGGGGAGTGGGGGGTACAGGAAGAGACTAACAAAAATCATCTATGGATGAGGACAGTGAGGGGTGGGGAAAGGGCAGAGGGTGTGGGGTACGAACCTGATGGAGGGGAGCTATGGAGGGGAAAAAGAGGAACAATTGTAATAATCTGAACAATAAAGATTTATTAAATTTTTTTTAAAAAGATTACAAATCTACACATCCACAAGCAACACACTCAAGAAGCAAACTTGGTGAGCACCAAAGCCCCACTGAAGAAAGTCCTACTTCATAGGGGTGTTTCCTGCATAGCAGCTCTCCCACTATAATTGTAGCTGATCCACAGCCAATTAGACTAGAGGTAAATTCCTCCCAGTGATGCCAACAGGAATCAAGGTTCAACTATTAAGACTATACACAGCTCACATAGGGCGCACCTAGAGTGCCCAGCTAAGGTAACTGAGAGGCTGAGCCACTGGGCCCTACAAGACACCTATTACACAAGGCCACTCTACCAAAGCCAGGAGACATAGAAGCTCTACCTAATACACAGAAACAAATACAGGGAAGCAGCCAAAATGCAGACATGGAAACAACCAAACTATTGGATACAGAGTTTAAGCAGAAGACCAAAAAATAAAGAATCCAAAAATATGAAGGTAGTGTAAGGAGCCTTTGGGACAACTTCAAGCAATACCAATTGCATTATAGGGTGTCAGAAGGAGAAGAGAGAAAGATATTTACAACCAATCTGAAGAAATAAAGACAGAAAACTTCCCCTACCTGGTGAAAGAAATAGACTTACAAGTCTAGAAAGTACAGCATTCCAAACAAGAGGAACCCAAAGAGGCTCACACCAAGGCATATCATAATTAAAACTAGAGGCTAGGTACAAGAAATTCATGCACAGGGAGTGGAGTGGTTCCTCAACCCATCCTGTGCCCTCTTACAGACTGGGACCCCTCAGGGGATGTCCACCCGCCAGCTTAGGCCCACACACCCTAAGCCAGCAGATGGACATCCCTCTCACAGTCCAGGACCCCTCAACTGCTTACTGCCCACCTGCTCGCTGCTCCTTACCGCTTGGCTCTCTGCTCCGTGACGCTGCCACCAAGGCAGGAGAGGCTCCAGCCACCGCCGCTATGCTTGCCAGCTGTGAGCCTGGCATTTGGCTGAGCAGCACTCCTCCCGTGGGAGTGCACTGACCACAAGGGGGTAGTTCCTGTGTTGAGCATCTGCCCCCTGATGGTCAGTGAGCATCATAGCGGCCAGTCATGCTGGTTGTTCCACCTTAATGGTTGCTTAGGCTTTTATTATACAGACTAGAGTCCTAGTGCACGAAATTCGTACACAAGGGGAGGGGGTGTCCCTCAGCCCAGCCTGCACCCTCTCCAATCTGGGACCCCTCGGGGGATGTCCAACTCCTGGTTTAGGCTCAATTCCTGTGGGATATCCCTCTCACAATCCAGGACTGCTGGCTCCTAACTGCTTGCCTGCCTGATTGCCCCAAACCACCTCTACCTGCCTGCTTGATCACCACCTAACCGCTCCCCTGCCAGCCTGATTGCT